>PNEQ01004876.1:0-11485 GCA_003012365.1 Medauroidea extradentata
TTCTCCCATGGTCAGTTTTACGTGGCGTGCTCACGTGTAAGCTCACCACGCAGCCTGGTGGTTTTAGTGCAACAATCAAGAATAGTCAAAAACATTGTATATAAGGAAGTATTGTAAAAAATGTAACAGCATGCTTTCACAACAAAATGCTTTTACCAATAAAGGAAAATACAGATGCAAAATTGACATTTTCGAATATATTTTCATTTTGTTGTTAATTGAATTTCAAATTGTAACATGAAAGTATAGATCTATGGTAAAAAAATATCATACTACAAAATCCATTCTGATAATAACTGGAATTACACGCGGACAAAGTCGCGGGTATAAGCTAGTATAGAAATAAATGCAGGCCCAACAATGGTGCACGACTATGTAGGTATGCCTACGAGTTTACTTATCTTTTTACTCTATTTGTATGCTACGAAAACTGGTGTACTCGCGCAGCCAGGCCCATTATGAGGGTGCTGGACACTGACCTACATACAAACTAAAACGGCAATAGAAATTTAACACAAAATACGCAACGGGATTGGTCATTGTGCACGACCGGTTTTAAGTAATGTATAGACCATTCGCGATTAACTGAGCATTTTTAAATACCGTCTCGTTTAGAATTATAATTTTAGTTTTACATATAGTATTAATTTTGTCCTCAAATGTTAAATTTTGAGTTAGATATCGATATTATATGGTTGTAAAGTAGGTTGTGTTGTTTACATTTAAATGTTACAAGGAACTTTAAATAATTTGAAAAGTAAAAAGCAACTAAGGTTTCAAAAGTGCTGACTTTATCCCGAACCACCTATATATAGCCGCTATCTGCTAGAGTATACAGACTGAATCCGGTCAGTGAACCCTACAATATTTCCGTCTCTAGCGTTATTGATCGACACACGAACGTTCTTCACATCGCCCTACCCGGGCCACGCCGAATCTCTGTTGAGGTTTATCTACAAAGACTCGCGTCCACGGCTTTATCTGCGAGGGTAGCAGTTACCGTGCAGTTTTGTTGGTAGTACTTTGGGGCTCAACAGCATTTCGTGTAGAGACACCTATACAAAGTAACAAACCGTTTTAACTAACGCATTTTAATGTTGAAGTTTAATTACTTCTCAATGAATCAATCTAAAAGATAATTTTCAAACAAAATATTTCCTATGTGGTACTTATGGCAGAATACTGCAATATGAGTAGTTTGTCATTTATTTTTCTCAAATACCAGTCAGGTTATTATAAATTACTTCTTACAGAATTATCAGTATATAGAACACTATTTAAAATTAACTGTGAAAACATTTGCCCCTTAGTTACTATTAAATTTAATTATTTTAGTTTTCGCGTTTTTTTTTATTCTGAGAAGAAAAGTATAAAATTTGCTATTATAATGTGAAATCTATTTACCTTTTGCTACATTGCATGCATCGCAGTTGAACTTTTAACGAATATTTAGTCCGCAATCAGTCCAGCAAATTAAGAATATAAAATAAGATAACGAGCAGGACCGAATTAAGGATTGTATAATAAAATTAACGATGATTATGATGATGATGATGATGATGATGATGATGATGATGATGATGATGATAATAATAATAATAATAATAGAACACGTTTATGGGAAACATTTTGCATTACTATTAATTTATTTTTATTTTAGTATAATATATAAAGTAGCCTTGAAAATTTTGCCGGACCGAAAAACGCGGTATAACTATTTGCTCGGAAGCGTACGGCTGCTTAGGGACGTGCACCATGCCTCATTTTATCACATATAAAATTTTTTGTAAGTAAAAGTAATTGAAATGGCGTGCATACTTTCCCGTTTTCAACTCACGTCTATAAGACTGTTGTTTATAATGTAATATTTAAGGTGAAGTAGCGCTGCACTTCGTATAAGTTATATTGTTTAATATTCTGCAACGAGTCGTTCACGTTTAAAAATGACTGTTCATGTTTAAAATTAGCTTTATATATAAACAGAGAATTTGAACAGGGAATACACACGTGTAAAGTTTCTTAAATACTAAATAGCCATGTTATTCTGTAACAGATCGATGTAGAAGTAATACCGGCGTCACTTAACTGTTACATTATGAAGTTTTGAAACTAAACATTTCCAGCCGAGTCTCCTCCCACTGTGAACCTAGCATTTCGCTGCATTTGTTACGGCATGCAAGCCTATACATGTTACTTTTCAAGTGTTTTTTTATCGTAAATATTTTGTAGCTGGATTTCAAATTAGTACATAGCCTTAGGCATGTATATACCAGGTCGTAAAAAATTCATATCACAAAATTTGCTTTTAATTACTTTAGAGTGAAAATTGGATTATTTCATTACGCTCAAATAGTGTATGTGTTTCCTTACTCGAAGTAGTGATTGTAGCGGCCGGTTCGTTGATGGTGTAAAGTTTAGCGTGCCGAGGTTGGTAGCTAATTTCCTTGTCGGCGGTTGCACTGCAGACAGAAATGGCTGACCTTGCCAATGAGACGATTGCGATCTTATAGGCGGCAGCTCCAGTTTGGTTGCCGTGCAGAAAGGCAGCGTTTGGCATGTGAATGGAAGGGGGAAGAGGGGAAAATACAATCGCTGCTTGTTATCAGCTGCGAGATACAAGTGCTCACGCACTGCGAGCAGCTGTTTTAACTGACGTATATGTAGTCGCCACTCCTCCCTTTCGCGTAGCTGACCTGCCCTCGCCGCATCGTTTTTATAATCCACGCGCATTTCAGAACCGACATATTACTATACTTTATTTCTTTCATTATTTGATGAATTATTAATTTCGCAATTTATTCTTTAACAACTTTTTTTTACGTCTTTTGGTGGCGTTCCAAAACGTTACTCCGCGAGAAAAATTTACTCTGTGCCTCTCCCAAAACCTTTGGAGCAAAAATTTTACTTACTCTGGCGATGTCCCAAAGCTACAAAGTAATTACTCCGAGCATCTCTGCAGAGTAAAATTTTTACTCACGTGATTTCATTGAGTAACTGAGAGTAAAATTAATTTGTTTATGTTGAAAGTAAAAAAAAAAAAAAAAAAAAAAAAAAAAGGGCGAAATTCACATGTTCCACTTTCAAAAGTAATTGTAATTAGGCCTGTGTAACGATATTATATTGTTGGACGTACATTGAATACCTGTAAATTAATATATGTTTCCAATACTAAACTGTACCTATTAATAAACATATTCCCTTTGTAATATGAGTCCCAATAATTGTCAATTGTAGTTATTAACGAGTGTGTTTAGTGAATTGTGTTACAACGTAACATTAACTTTAAAATGATAGATGAAGAATAGAAGTGTTAATGTAAATAGATAGTGAGAATGTTCGCTAACACCTGTTTCAGCAATTGTCGAGAACATTGTGAAATAAATAATTCATTCTAAGTTCCTTTGCTTCATGATTCCCGTCTTGGGGAATAAATAATATTGCCTATTACTAATTTGCTTCATTTTCATATTACAGGGGCTGGAGTGATTCTGTTGTGATTATCTTTATTTCACAAGACAGGAGGACTACTCTTATAGTTTAAAGTCTTTCGTGAGACTGAAAGTCTTAATTATGCTTTTCATTGCGACCTAAGTTAACAGATGGATACGTAGTTTGGTAAACAATGCCTGTATATTTCACTTCATTATAAATTATGCTGCTGTCCATTTACAAAAACTTTAATATTCGTGAACATTTTCAATCCACGAAAATGAGCACATGTCCACCACACTGTACGATAAAACTATGATACTAACGAACATTTGTTTTCACCACACTTCAGAACAGTTAAAAACTTATAATATTAATTTTTATAGTAACAGCTGTTGAACCTACATATTCGCAATGTTTACAAACAACTAATCTGTTTACTCTATGCCCGTTCCAAAACAAATTTTACTCTTGTTTTACTCTGCCTTACTCTCCATTACTTTACTCTGCTCCAAGAGTAACGTTCTGGAACGCAGCCTTTAGTATGATTAAGTACTGCATAATTTAAATCTTAGTGCTTGTTACTTTATGTAGATTTACGACATTAATTTAGTGCATTGTTTTACATCCGACCTGTCAAAAGTATTACGCCGTTGGTTGAGTGTCAGAAAAGGTTTGACGTCTTACATTCGCCAAAATAAAACACATAAATAAATAATAATACATTTATTTAAATTACAAGTTACGTATTAGGTGTTGAGAAGGAGAGGAGGCAAGTTCAAAGTGAAAGTTACTTATTGAGAATTTTCGGGGTCATTTGTTTCTAGGAGAATGTTTAGATTATAGCCGTATCCGAAAAATATTTAAGGTACCAAAATCGGTAACTCGATTGTATTAGGTACACTAAATAATAACATAACTGTCACACAAAGAGTAGAAATGGTAGATAATGGCGTTGCATTTATTTAGGGGGATTTTTGTTTGCCTATCATTTTCAGTTTCATTGAGTGAGTGAGAGGTTTTGGCGTGGTACACAATTCAATGCTAAAAGCATTAATATAACTTTAGGTTTCTTAAAGCCAATTTGCGAAGATTAAACAATAGCAATCCTAGACAATAGTTTTAGCCAACGTTATAAACAAAATTGTTTCCAGTGTTACGAACTCCTGAGGCACAATCTCTGGCGCTAGAACCTCGTGCATTTAACTGCGGTGCAAGAGATCACGCGTAACGAATTAGTAATTACGGATAAATATTTACTCATAAAGTTGGCAAATACCATTATCTAGGATTGTCATTGAGTGTTTTATCCTTATTGGCTTCGAAAAAAGCGTAGAAATCAATTGATGTTTTTGGCGTTTATTTATCTACTAGACACTCTTAACATCGAGGTCTTCAGCGCTTATGAGGGGTGACATGACGTGAGTATAGTATGGAATGAAAGGGCTGGGGAAACGGGAGATCCCCAAGAAAACCCGCCGACCGACGGCATCGTCTAGCACGATTCCCACATACGAAAATCCGGGATCCGACGCCGCCGGGAATCGAACCCGGATCGCCTTGGTGGGAGGCGAATACTCCGACCTTTCGGCCACCGCGGCCACTTTAGGTTTCAACTTTGCTGGCTAGTTAAAGGTACCAGTTGCTATTGCTTCTTCCCAAGAGCGTAGATGGTACATTTGGAACTGCTGGTTACTTTGAACGTGTCCTTAGTTGCTATAATAATACGTATGTCAAAAATACTGCCGTATATTCAACTCAGTATTTCGCTTGCTACCTTGTAGCCTATCTATATAGTGTATTTTGAGGGTTTTACCTTCCATATAAATGTGTTCCGAAATCAGTCACTGGACAAAACAAATCATGTGGCCGCGAGACACGGGTGTACACCTGGACTAGTTTAAGATACGGGATGAAAAAATCTACTGACTAAAGGAAGAATGCACGTTATTTACTATCCTACCCTAATAGAACCTCACAGCCAGTAAAGATAACGGAACTTCGAGCGCCCGTCAGATGTCTTGGTTTGGCGGGCGAGTGCTTTGAACTAATACGCAACACATTTCACGCTATTAACAAGAGAACGGTTTAAGCCATTGTACTGATTTTACTTTTAAAATTTATATTCAGCTCATTACTAACAACTTTCTCGCTTTCATACCCCATCTAACTTCAATAGTAAAAATGTTTCTCACTTATCAACTTTTAAATGTTTCATTCTGTAGTGAAACGCACATGGTTAGAAAAAAAATTATATACATTTAACATAGAAAATATTTAGTTTTCTGATATTTTCGTTGGCGTCCATACGTATGAAGTCACGCACCATTAAATTTGAATACGATTTTGTATTTATTCTTAAGTTATGGCGTGATATGTTTAAAGAAACATTAAAATAGTGTAAGCACAAAGTTTTTGCATTCGAATTTTTAAAACCCTTAGAACAAATCACGAAACAAATATGTCATCCAATGCGCGTTTCGATGCTGTACATTATGCGAAAATTTTATGATCAAAGTTACAATACGAAATTTTTGGATTTTTGGAACATCGCGCGCCGAAACAAGGACAGTGTTTTGCGTTGAAATGAGAGAGCGATTGCCCAAATAACTCTGTACTGCAATCTAAGCGTGAGACGATCTTTTTTATAGGAACACGTTTGTTCACAAAGTTTGAAAAATCTCATTATTTTTTAATTGACATCAAATTAATGAAAAATTATAGAAAAAATTTTGCGTAACGTAAGAACCACGTTTTCCTTGACGCAGGCTGGTTCTGCGCGATTTCAAAACTTAAAACGGAGCAAATATCTAAACCGTCCCATAAATGTGTTGGAAATCGATTTTACTATGTAGTCTAACACACACATACACACAAGAAGTTTCTTAACTTAAGTTACAAAATTTGGGAAGAAAATTTGTTGTATAAAAAAAATGAGATTTAGTTACCCGATAAAATTTCTGCCTAGCGCAATTCTGAAAAATCAAAATCTAATTTTAAAATTGTATTTTGGCAAATATCGGAAACGACGTGGAGATAAATTACAGTTGTTGCACAATGTTTAGTGTAACTGGGATCTTCAACCTATAAATTAATTGCTCTCTTCTTCATGAAAAAACGGGCTGACTACAACTTTTGTGCCGTTGGGTATTCCTGGAATAACTTGCACCGCGTGTCATTAAAAGTGGCCAAGGATATAAGGGGTTGGGGAAGGCTGCTGAAACTTGGGCGGAGGAGGAGAGATAGTCAGCCCTAGGTAAAAATAGACAAGACAAACAACCACTTATCTCGCGCACTCCGGCACAGACGTACCAGAGTTATGGTATTTGTACCAGATGTTGTTCCTCGGTACTAGTGTGTAGGATTTTTTTTCACCCTGGACTGCTAGAATACCAGAATTTTGATTGCCACAGAAACATTTCTCAAATTTACTGAAGCACTGAAAATGACATAAATAACCGTTATGTACTTGGACATTCTTTAAAAATGTTAATTATTTAACATACAAACCCCTTCGAAGCATGTATGTATATATATATATATATGTATGTGTGTGTGTGTGTGTGTGTGTGTATGTGAGTGTGTGCGGCTGAGCCGCCGCCACCATTCACCACCGGCAAAGATTCAGCGCGGGGAAGGTACAAATCCCAGGTGAGAATTTTTGTTTTCCCATTAGTATAATTTTTATACGTAATTTCTTGTGAATTTAAAATGCGGGAGAGCGGGTGGTCATTTTCTCATTGTGCAGTTGCAACTTGTGGTACATGTAGGTTTAGGAGGCTGTCTCATCTTACATTTAAAATATTTAAGTAATGAAATAATATCAGCAATTTTACAATTATTGGCCTACATAATTTAACTGGATGACAGGTGTCAGCGCGAGGATGTGCTCATCGAACTGACAAGTAAACTTAAGTTGAACTGTCAATTAATATTCAAGTTATAATCCAGGTTGGAAGACAGCAATCTGGCAGTTTCGTGCAGTGGCGGATTTAGAAACGTATTTGGGTTGGGGGAGGGGGCATACGTGACTTTATGGATTGTAAACATTACCAGCCATCTCAAAACTGTGGTTGTTTACTGATACATAACTTAAAAAATATCGTACCTACATAGGACACATTAAATGTACTGTGCTTGGATCATCATAGGAAAAAACTCCAGTTTCCTTGAGGCGACCGGACATACTTTGGCTACATGATATTGAACAAGATTAAGGGAGAGGGGTCGGTCGTGTATCCCCCCTCCCCCTTAAATCCGCCATTGGTTTCGTGGCACAGAAGCGAGCACTGAGCAGTATTGAGCAACATGGTAACCTTGCAATACGTGTCGTTACCAAGGCCGAGATGCCCGGCAGAACTTGTCTCAAACTATGTCGTAATGTTGCGTTACGTATCGCGACTATATACAGAGAAGCTGTGTCATACTCATAACGGCGTGTGTGTCCTTTCGTACGCGTAACTGTTCAACGTGTTTTCAATATGTTAACATAGTAAAAGAACACACACTTCAAATAATGCTTCCATGTTTCTTAAATTACAGCACGCCTATTGGAAGCATATTTTTGGGCCCGCACACAATTGCTAATTGCAGCTTTCCTGCCTACCAAGCCAGGAAAAATACCAACCCGATTTGTACCCAGCGATGTGGCGCAACGGTAATACGTTAGACCCGCATTCGGGACGGCCAGGGATCGATGCCCGGCTCCGGCCTGTTCACGGGTGCAACGCAAAATATGCACGTGCGTTGCGTTTGATTGCCACGTAGTGGAATTAAATACGCACACACACAAGTTCAAAAGATCACGGTATGGGTATAAAACGGTTGTAAATATTCGCCCATCAAATTCTTCGGTCCAAGTCGATTTGCATTGTTCGCGCCGCACATGCAGCTAAGAAACGCGGGGTTTCAAGATTAACGATTGGTTCGTGCAAATACCCGTTTTACTCGCTGTGTACTTTGCGCTGCGTGGCGTCGATGCAATTAACAGGTGATGATATTTAATCGGGGGGTCTGGGCAAGGTAAATTTACCCCACCCCCCCGAACATATTTGATTATGTTTTATGTTCTGTTCTGCTCGTTTGGTTAATGTTGTTGCAAGGTGGCTGTATATGGCCTAAAACTGTTGCTTAGTAGTTTCTTTATAAAACTGTATAGTCAATAGCACTGTAGGAAGTGAAATAAAAATTATTATAAGAAAAATTAACTTATATGAGATATTATTTCTTTCAGTAAAAATTAAGGGTAAGATTTTTTTCCAAGTTTCTGCTTTAACAAAAATAGCAAGGCAAGGTGTTTTACTTGCTTCTGGAAACAATAACAACTTAACAGTGAGGTACAATTCTAAAAACAAAAATTAAACTCGAGGGTTTTCTTGGTTTTTGCTTAACAATCAGAAATTACAGTGAATTACCATTATTACAGGAAAAACGAAACGAACGGGTTTTTTTCCTTGCTTTAGTTTGAGAGAATGTTTCAATAACTTCAACAAAAGTGGTTTTAGGGTTGCGTACTTCCTTCTCGCAGCACGTTAAGATCACGGCTTCCTATTTACGCTGTTTTTTTTTTAAGTTCATTTATTTATTATTTTTTTTTTAATCACGAAATCGAGCAGACATCGCAAAACTGTTGCATATATATTTTGGAAATTGTTTAAACTATGTAACATACATTTTTCAAAACATAAATTTATATAATTTTGGCTAGTTATCGATGTAATTAAATTTTCTTAAAATCAATAACTAACAAAAATAATAAAAATTTATGTTTTGAAAAAAAAAAAACAGGATTCATAGTACAGACCACTTGCAACATTTCAATGCTACGGCTATGCCATATCTGCCCTATTTAAGGATTTTAAAATTAAACTCCAAAAAAGGTATAAATAGGAACTCGTGGCCTCAATATAAAAGCATCGAGTTTGTAAGCTACAAGTGTTTACCTTTTAGCGGTATTTATCCTGTTTAACATTGAAAATTTTCGTTCTGTTGACCAATTGGTAAACGGTAATGTAAGGAAAACCCTTGCATCATGTTTTTATCTTCTTGAGAGTTGCATCCTGCAACGCCTGCCCCAGTTGCCGCCCTCGGCAACTGCCCAGTCTGCCCCACGGGGCATGACTTCAGACAAATACTGGAATGGTTCCTCTCCCAGTTAACAGTCCTTGAAGGGGTCTTCCTAAGATAGGCTGCGTTTGTGTGAGAAGCAGGAGCGGTAAGGTTGCTGTTGACCGACGTATGTCATGTATTATCGCCTCTCCACTCAAGTTACTCAGCTGGCGTGCAGTGCTTCACTATTGTCCTTTTTACTAAAGTACTCTAATCTGTGAACACCCAATTTTATTTGTGGACGGCATAGTTCAAAGCCTTACGCTTGTTTCTATAATTGTGTTTTTCGAATCAAATTGTTATTTTTATAGATACGGCAGTATGAAAAACCCATTTTTGGCCATTGTTAGGGGCTCGAAAATGATGATTTTAATAAACATGTTGAATGTTTGAAACTATAGCGATATAGTTTGAAGTGCGTGTTCTTTTCTTAGATATATAGAAATACAATGCGCATTTAGTAGTTCCGCCAAAAAAAAAAGAATAATCGCAATCCGATGCAACGCATTTCAAGCGCTGGTAAGGAGGTCCCGTCTGTTACGCCGTAACCACAAACAAAATTATACTGCCACCGCTTTATATCCTACAGACTGCAGAATGAGCCTGGGCGTCAATGAGTGCTCCGCGCACGAAGGCGGTAGCGCTCACAAGGGCTTCTCTTTAAATCCCGTACAGTTTTAAGTTTATAATCATACATAGTATACTTCTGTCTGCTCGAAAAAAAAAATATGTGTATTTAAAATTTGTCGTAATTAATGAGCGACGGTTTTCGCTCACTGCCAATGTAACCAAAACACGCAATTAATCTCCAGAAACTTTTAGAACAACACAAACACTCTTGAGGCCTCGCTCGTTAGTTTTGAAATGGTTTGGAAAATCATTTTTTTAACGCAAATTTATATATTTATATCAAAAATTAATTCCTACAGTTTTAACATTTATATATCACCGTTTGTATCTGAACTCTTTTGTTGCAATACACCAAACGGATATTTAGGTTTTAGCCCCTGAAATATCACATAGGCCCTATTTTGTTGTCAAAATAAGCCAAAATGAAGTAACATTTTTTTTTGCTCGCAAGCTGTACATTATATATAAAAAAAAAAAAAAGCTTTGGCAAAATTGTGTATCGTATGACTGTACACAGTCTCAATTTTTTTCCAAAGCATTTGGTTAAAATTCTTTCGAGTTATTTTCAATTGTTTGAAATAAATGAAATATCATGGCCTTAACGTGACGAATTCCCGACACAGGATCAAAATAACTGAACGTGACCCACCCACGACGGTGGCTACCGAAGAACTGCTGGAAAACCAAGGATGATGAAAGTTCCTATGATTATGGCTTGAGCTAATGTGATGTAAGGTCCAAAACTTTCAGGTCACCCATCCTCTTCAGATATGTCTGAGTGACGACCTTTGTGAATATCATTTCAGAGCGGTAAAAACCGAAATAACAATTGTATATAAAAAGTTGCAGAATTGTTTACACTTTAACAATGAAGATAGGTGGGAAAATACATTTGAGCAACACTTCACGCGCCGAACCGCATTTTGACTTCCGAACCTAAATATAAGAGTGCAATAGTAAATACATTGCCTTGTTCGGTTTTTACGTCATATTTGGGAGCACGCATGTGATTCTACAAAGGCCTGGAGGGTTTGGGGGGGGGGGGGAGAGAACACAAACCCCAAATGAATTAGAGGACGGGTGTCGTCCCCCCACATCAAAGAGATTATCTGATAAAATATTTACACACTCCTCCTCAGTGGCGTATTCTAATTTATGTACGAAAATGGCAGAATTTAGCCCCCAATTTTCACCTTTAAATCAAAAATTTCCCCGGGGAAGGTACGCCTGGAGCCTCCGATTTAAATAGGTGATCGGCATATCAGCCACTGAACATACTGTACTTGTTCCTCCCCCCCCCCCCCCCCCCCCCCCCCCC
>PNEQ01004876.1:11585-40654 GCA_003012365.1 Medauroidea extradentata
TACCTAGACAGCACATTTACAGATAATAAGTGGGTTGGCAGATATGGTCTATTTTCTTGGCCTCCACGTTCACCCAACATTACCCTACTAGACTTTTTCTTGTGCGGTTTTTTAAAGAGCTGTAGATAGCAAACTTATGCTAATGTAGGGAAAACAGCCTAGTTTGAATGTCGGTACTGTCTGGGTTGTAAGAGCCCGTTCTATAGGAGCAGAGAGAAATTTTTTAAAACTTTTACAAGACAAATTGTAGTATCAATCCAGATAGTACCAACAACCAAATGGGGCAGTTGACCCTATTATAAATGAAGAATGGTCCCCATAACAATCATTTTATTTCAGTGCAATGTGTACCATACACCGGTTGATGGAATCGGCGATCTGAACATCCGTATCATTAAATAAAATTACGACTATGTACAGTAAGTGTAGCTTTGCAAGAGACATAAAATCCTTTCTCAGGTTTACATTAATAATATGCGGATAACTGTGTGTGCCTGGCTTAATTAGTTTTTCTGTCACAATCTTCAACTCTCCTAGACATCGGAGACTCGTGGTATAGGCTACGTGTGAGAATTTCGTCAATTTAGCCACTATGGTACTGATTTAAAAACCTTTCTCTTTGATATAAAACTGTATTTTTTTCCGCTTTGTAGTAACTTGGACATTAATAGCCTGCAAGTTTAGCATCTGAACGATCTGAACGTCGAAGTATTTGACTTGAAAGCTTGCGAAATGTTAAATACGTAAAAAATTATGGAAATAAGTTGTTGAACATGGCCTGAAATGTTCTTCTACGGTGATTCTGGTGACGTATGTAAGCACGTTATCACTCACGTGGCACAGCGGAAACACGATTTGATACCGTGCCTACGATAAACACTCGCACATGTCAGGTCGAAGTTCCATTAATGAAAACGTCCCGCACCCAGCAACAGATACACTCTGCATCGCGTCACTTACACGTGGAGTTTCAGATAACGTCAAGGTCAAGTACACGTTTTCCGCAAGCCACCAAACCTCCAAAATATTGTTATACCATAGGTGGCGAAATGTGATTAGAAATAGTATTTTGGGGGGGGGGGGGTGGTGGTAGGGGGTTTCAGTGGGGTGTTCAACTCCTACTCCCATCCACCATTGCAATAGACTTTTTGGTACATGTAATGCTGTGCGTTACATATCTACTCTAAAAATAACAATATCATCTCTTCCATTCCTCATCCTACTAATACTCCTTACACACCAACTGCTTCAATAGTACTCCTCGCTCCCAGTGGCATAAAAGCATGGTCGCGCTACAAGGGAAGCTGCGTTAGATCCGACTACACACTTTGAGGGCCTGTCATGTACCGTTTCAGTCCCTTATACGATCTTTATATAAAGACAGTAACTGTGTAACTATCTTTACGACGATAATGAGTATTCTGTTATTAAAAATGGCGCCATGACTGTCTTACAGCAGTCTCGTGACTCTCTTTACATAAAGCTCGGGTCCAAGGGTGGAGGTGTTACGAGCACTTATGAGTGAAAGTGCATGCAAATGGCCGACATTTATAAGTTACGTTCTACGAAGCAAAACTGACTGAAATGTGGTGAGGATAAGACAGAATCACATTAATTTATAGTGCCTTAAATTTATGTGTGTTTCCTGCATTGTAGCTCTGTGTACGATAACTTACTGCCGAGTGCTGACGTAAAAATGATCAATGCAGTACGTGTGCTGCTATCTCTTGTCCAAGCGGTATACTAAAATAGCGCTAGTGCTGCTATGTCTTGTTAGTGCAGTACACAGACTTCCTACTAGAGACGAATAACATTTGTTATAAGACTGAATGGTTCCATAGGCAACTCAGAGCTATACACAGTCACTGATAAGCCTCACTTCTTTTGGAACACAATTCCCTACTCCTACTTTTCGGTCCCCGGATTTTTGCATGCAGGGATCGTGTCGGACGATGCCGTTGATCGGCGAGTTTTCTCGGGGATCCGTTACCCCAGCGGGGCCGCGGTGGCCGAGGGGTCAGACCTCTCGCCTCCCACCAAGGCGATACGGGTTCGATTCCTGGCGGGGTCAGACTTCGTTTTCCCTGCCCTTTCCTTCCGGCAATGCTCCATACTCATTTGTATCACTCCTTACCAACGCTAAAGACCTCGATGTTAAGAGCTGCCCAAAATCTCTCATTCACGTTTCCCCTGCCGTCATTCCGGCGCTGCTCCATACTCGCATCATGTCACCCCTCACCAGCAGTTTACGAGAAATGTTTCAGTAATAGAGGGAGGGGAGACAACAGCGAAGTTGTGGTAAAGGAGAAGGCAATTGGTAGATACGGACTGCACCTCAAGAATCTGAAAACTAAAAGAACATATTCGTTAGTAAGAAGTTCCATTAAAAAAAAAGTAATATTTGAACAACCTATCATATCATACATTCTCGCTCATATAGGCTATGTTGGACCTATCTCGTAAACTAGGGCCCTTGCGATTTTTTTTTATCACAGAGATTGTTTTCTGCTAAGTTTTGGTAAAATATTTTCGTGATGCAGTTCGTATCTGCGAGCAATCTTGTCTCACATTTCCACTTTTTTTACCGTAAGTAAATTTGCTTGTAACCTAAGGACCCGACGAGTATTTATTGCTAAGTTTTGGCCACTAATTCACATAGTGCAGTCCGTATCCTGACACCTGCATAACCACAGTTTTTTTACTCTCGCGGCACTTTTGTTAGCATTAATTTACTTTCGAGAGATTACGGAACGTCATTAATGCAGTCGTGCGAGTATGGTTCTAACTGCTATTGCCAAATACGCATCACCTTTAGAGCTATGTCAGACGGAGCGACACGGTCGTACATAATATTGGGTACAAATACAGAAGTTGTTGGGTAGCCTAGTAGACTAGTGGCGCGACATGGTCGACTCTCAGCGACTCGGCGAGCGACACTCGAGCAGCGCGACTCCAGTCAGTACATGGTATTGAATCAGTGCAGTCACACGTGAGAGCGACTTTGCAGCCACTTTGCCACGAAGGGCCATGAACTTGATGTGGAAAGATTAATTTACGAGATAGAAAAGCGTCCAACAGTTTGGGATTTGACCACTGATGTGATGAATATGGTAATCGAGATATAAAAAACAGGCATGGGAAGAATTGGCGTTACTGTTCCTAGACAATGAAGATGCATCAAATTCTGAGAAAAACGAGTTCGATAAGTGAATGATTTGATAATTTGAGCTATATTACAAGTATAATTTGCATGATTACAAAGGCGTATTTATATTGCGTTTCTTGTGCTGAATTGTGTAAAATGGTACAAAATGAATTGAAAAAAAAAAAAAAAAAAAAAACGTAGTATTGATACCAACGGATAATTTTTAACTAAATAGTATTAGAAAGGTACGTTAATCAACGTACTGTTAAACCAGTTTCTTTTATCCACAAATGGCAAAATTTTTTACAAACACTTGCAATGTTGTTTGTAATATGCAAATAACACTTTTAAGTAATAGTCCCTATTATATGTCCAAAAGCGAATCTCTTGCTAAGTTTCATGTCCTGTGTATCATATTGTACGGCCATGGAAGTTCCCCCTCGTTCAAAAAGTAACTTGCACAATGTTCTCGCATTTCCAAAGCAGTGTGGTTGCCCCTACTGCAGGTGTCTCGATCAAAGATTTGAAGATGTGGCGTAGTCATAGTATCTTCAAATTGATAGTCATCTTTTATCCTTACAAAGTTATGCAATACGCAACGGGTTTTTACTATATCAATGGCGAATCCAATGTCGACGTTAAGTGGTCTATGGAAAATGCGCCATTAGTTGGCCAGTATGCCAAAAGCGCATTCAATGAACCTCCGGGCACAAGATAGACGGTAATTAAATATTTTCTTCTTTTCTGTGAGGATTTTTTCACCATATGGTCTAAATACATTTCCTGACGGAGCAAAAGCTTCGTCACCAACGAACACGTATGGTACATTCACATCTTTGAATATATATTCAAAGTTCACATTGACTGTTTCTGTTATGTAAGAAGGGGCAGGATGTGTAATGTATTGTTCAGCAGTCATTCATATATCGGTGTATGCTTGAATACAGAAGAATCACTAGACTTTCCATAAGACCCCCACATCGATGTAACTAAACAAGTTATCTGCGTCACAAATGACTAGTAAAACAAATGAAAAAGACTTCTTGTAGTTAAAGTATAGTGAGCCAATTTCTTTTGGCTTTAAAACACGTATATGTTTCCCGTCAGCTGCACCGATATAGTGGGAGAAGTTTGCCGAGCTCTTAAAACGATCTGCAATTAGCAGCCAGTTTCCTTCCGTGGGTTGTGGTATGCATATGTCTTTCATCGTTTTCCAAATCACATCACAAACGTCTCGGATGATGTAACCAACAGTTGACCTTCCGAGAGCAAACATGTAGTGGAGATCTGTGATGCTGCAGCCAGTTGTCAAATACCTAGAACAAAGATTATAATGATTATAATTATAATAATTATAATAATACATGACCCCGTTTGACAATGTTTTACAATTTACCTTCCTGTTTCTACAAACAGTGCTTTGTTAGGTACTACGTGGCAAACGTGTGAAATGTAGTAAAATTTGTAGACTAATTACAATTTTTGATAACAAATTATAACAATGAGATCGAAAAAAAGAAACATTTATTTTATGACCTCTTATTTTCTATAAGGTACACTCAAAATTAAAACATGTTTTGATCATTAGTAAGGACCGCCGATTTTCGTAGAAATTATTATGCTTAGTTTCTTCCAGTACCTTACATGCATGTCTGCTACTCTGCTTCATGATTATTGGTGGCTTGTCTTTGTAAAGAGACGGGTCTATCAAACAAGTACCTGAATGTGCTCGGTTTGTTATGTAAAAAGAAAAATAATGGATGTCGTTGAACGTGAACTCAGAACATTCACTCAGCCACTTGATTTTCAGTCCAGTCCCGCACACTGTCAACAGTCTACTATCACTGTTTCCACCAACCCTTATCAAACACAACAGTATATGGGGAATAAGAACACTATTACTATACAGCAATTACAGGTTCCCAGCCAGTCCAGCATGTTAACCACCGCAGGGGAGAGAGCATACACACCACCCATTGGAGGACTTAACACATTTATAAGCTCGCAATCAGGCCAGAAACATACTGAACTGAACTATCCACTACACTTTAGTCAACCCAACATACATGTCATCGGACAACCATCTCAATTACCAGCTGCAAGCCAAAGCACATTTACGGGCTACCATTTTCACAATCTTCCTACCCGTCCAAATCCACAGCTAGCAATGTCTCTGACATTGGCCTTTTTCAGTGAATAGCAGTCATTAAGACCTTACGTCAGTTGTATAGTTTAATGTTGAATGGCGTATGTTGCTTGGTTTTAAAAAGGTGGACGAACTGAGTACCACATTCCTTATTATAAGACAAGATAAACGAATTATTCAAATATACTTGTACGACTGGGAACACGGTACATATACATGATGTGTTAATTTTAATGTTCTGTTTATAAATTGTTCGTATATATTGCCAAAGCTGTAAATAACAAGGCAAATAAATTTGTACTTACCGTAGAGTAATGAATAATTTTTCTTCAGGTGGAATAGCTGCTCTCATAACAGTCTCCTCCCGAGTTAGGTGTTCTGTTATCACACCTAGCAGTTCATCAAATGACATGGTAGACAGTCTACAAAATTTTAAAAATTTTACTGTCGTCTCTAAGACGTGGGATAAAATGTATAAAATAAACAAGTCGATGTTTCTCCTGGATATCAGGATCTATCCAGAATCTTATTTTTCTCTTCCTTTTCTTACACACACCAAGTACGCGAGTACTGCTACTTCTTCAGTGTCCATTTTGATATTAAACACGTTTCTGTGGCCACACAATGTCGCGAAGCAACCAAGTCGCTCCGTCTGACAGATCCCTTACTGTTCCTGTTTTTCCATCAAATTGACTAGTTCCTAGTCTGTTACCACGGTAATCGGAGCTCTCAGCAAGTCCGAACAGCTTTACCTTTTCTGTACTCGATTGCTGTGTACGGAGATATCGTAGTCAGGACATTCAGTATCGACTTAATTTTACTGCGAACAATAGAATAAAATCTTACCACATCGCAAAACTACATTTCTTATTTTAATGACTCGGCAATCCCTGTCGAACATATCTTCTAAAGGGATTACGAAATTAACTATTAAACGTTGAAATTGATACATAAAGAACATATCCAGATAAGCGAAGGGTGGGGGAAACGGGAGCACCCAGAGAATATTTACCGACCAACGGCAACGTCCCTACGTTTCCACTACACCGCCATAGTCCCTATTGGGGTAGTATTTTGCGACAATCCCCTTCATGCCTACAGGCTAATAAATTACAGGAGATGATAGATAATTAATCACCACTGTAACTTATTTAACTCTGTCTCCCTTACCGCCAAATAGGGCCATTTTATGAGAACGTGAGCCCCCCCCCCCCCCTTTTTTTCTCGTTTTTTTTCCCTTTTGGTGTAGTGATAATTTTAAGGTATATCATATTTATCTTTATATTGGCATGCAGTAACTAATATAAACATTACAAATAGCCTACCACAGTAAAATACATTCAGTTCACACAGAACTATTACAAGTATACAAAAATTATGTAAAGTTCTTACAAAACTAAATGGATACTTCGTATTGTTATGCCACATTAATTTCAATTATTAATAATTCCTTTTTTTTTTTTTTTTTTTTTTTTTTATTCAACACACACACCCCCAACCTTTCACCCTACACACGGCCCTGCCACCAAGCGCCGCTCACAGAGGTTGAGAAGTATGGATGTTACCACCGTTGCGTGAAGGACGCGTTCTCGCAAGTAATAGACGAATAACGTTCTATGTAAATCGATGTGGTGGCCGGGTGAGACGCCAGCTCTTCCTGCTCACACTTTCATCGCCCTGAAAACACCACGACGTCCGTCTAAAGCTCTTTCTACCACAACGCGACGCTGCGACAGCGACCTGCCATTTGCAATCGCTGCATGCGAAATGTCCCTCGATATTACGATATAACGAAAGAGGCGGGGCGTTTCATGCCTTACTCTAGCCTCTTCCGGCAAAAATTTTAGCTAAATGAGACAAATGAAGGCCTAAATTGGCACGATGTTATTGTTTGTTAATAGAATTCGTTATGTATATAAACTCGACATATTGGCGAAATCGTTTTATTTCACATTTACGTCTCTGTTGTTTGTTTACATTGGTATTCTTCTTCCTTCTAGTCGCGTTAGTTTATTTAAAAAATTCCAATTTTCTTCCTGTTCGCAAGCGACAATCACAGCTGGCATGTTCTATCGCAGCCGCGTGTGTTGTCGGCGATCTAGTCTTTTATTGGCTAGTCATTTTTATCGGGTACGGTCCATTAGAAAGAATATAACGGCATACTACAGTTCATTAATTTCAGATTGCTGTCAACATAATAAGGTGGAGAAAAAATTTCTTTCCTGGACGAGTACCAGTTTTCAGTTTCAATTCTTTATTGTCCTGCAAACCACGACATATACGAAGTTGTACCAGTAGTATAGGACTCGTCATTTGGAGATACTATATACGTATTTTGCAATACGTAACAATACAGCAGATACAGTATATGGTTACTTTTACTTTGCTGAGCACCCACTTTAACATGATCTGTATGTTTATAAAACATAAAACATTTTGATGCCACAACCGAAAATAAATGACTAAAACAAAAACAACAGCACGCTAAAAAGTAAACAACAAAAAAAAAAGAATGTTAACAGCAAGGTCGTAGAAGTACAGGTCTGGACACTCGCCTATCTACCAATGTATTTTGCTTGACCCCCTTGTTGTTTGGCTGTAGTTCGTCAAGTTACCGAGATTGCTGTATTTTTTGGCGCTGTAATCCGGGCGGTTGGACTCAAACTCCGCCCACTTGTTTCCATTATTGACATTATAAAGGAAATAATTATTTCTGAAGCCATCACTGAAAGAAAAATTTTGTAGGAAGTCTTCCCTGCAAAATTATTTGCAATAACCACACAATTGTTTAGTGGTGGCCACAATAATTTAATGGAATAAAAAAAATATTTTGCAGGGCAAATTGCCACAATATATTTTTGGCTGCCACAAATAGTTTTTTTTTTCCGTGATGATTTAAAATTGTGAGCGAAGGAAGTATTTAATAAATTGATTAAAAAAAATATGTTTTGATAAATTGTTTATCTTAGTGGGAGGGAAGTGGGCAGAGTAATGTGTAGCATTGTCGGTAACTTGGTGAATTGCAGCCAAACAACAAGGGGGTCAAGTTTCCAGGAGAGTGTCCAGACCTGTTCTTCTACGGCCGTGGTTAACAGAAAAGTACTAATGGTCATGTGTCCAATAGAATAGCACAAGTTATTTTTCACACACTTATCTTTGTTATTAGCCCAGAGATGTCCGGTATTAGTTACTAAAGTAATTGGTCCAAATCCTGTGAGCGCCTTCCAGCCAATAATTCCTTCCTCGTTTATGCAACCTATGGGAACACAGGCCCTCGTGAGCCGAACCTCATGCTACCCTTGATCATCCTTTACTTCTTTTACCACATGCATCAGTCACGTGTTTGTCTTACAAAAACACTTACTACTAACTGTTATACGCAATAACCTACTTATTATACTAACATAAAGTTACCACCACTGTCATAGTGGGGTTGCAGGCTCGGCCCGGGCCATTTATTACGCTAGTCCATCCCCTCTACTAGTTACAAGACTCTTTTTTTTTGCTTAATATTACTACATTGTTTCTAAACTATCCCAGTTCAACCCTGCAACATTAATAACCCTGTGTTTATGCAGTTGTGTTATGCTGGTTATCTACAAAAACAAGCCCTTTACGTATTATATTTCTTTATAACTGACTGCATGTTATAGCATTTAATCTTTAGCATATTATAATTACATAGAAATTAGGACAACTTAGGTATACAGAGTGTTCTTGTAACCGTGTCTTTAGGTGGAATATACAAGCAATTTTTCAATCACGTTTTATTTAGCCGCTTTCTTGACAATTTGTTTGTTTGTTCGATAACAAAGAGATGTATTTAAATGTTGTATTGGGTTTTATTACTCTCTTCTTGTATGTTTGGTACAAATTTTGCAATCGATTTTAAACTAAATCCATTTTTCGATAACCTGAAACTTCCCAAAGAGCTAGGGACTTGAAACTTTAAACATACCTAAGAAAAGGCAGACAATGAAGGAAAAAAAAAGTAAAATAATAATTATTTCCAAAATGAAAAAAAAAAAAAAATTGAAAGGGGCATACTATCTTTTAAAACACGCTGCTGCAAAGTTTCAGGCACACAAGACTAAAAAGCAGAAAATAATATTTAAAAATTATTAAAATGAATAAGTAGACTATGCCAGGTTTTACAACGGACTGAAAAGTAGGCTACATAATAATTTATCCTTTGAAAATACTTGTAAGACTTAAAACGGAACACGTGGGATGCATTCAGTAGATAATAGTAATCAGTGTAAAGAGTTGCTGTCGTAGAGAAAACACACATAAGTTCCTATCATTTGTTTGCAGTACAATAAAATTCTTTGTGTTTTTTGTGAACTATTCAGTGCATCAGTTATCACCGGTTGCATGAGCCCCTCGTTTTTCGTTTTTATTGTTACAAGTATTTTCGAAAGGGAAATTATTTTGTAATTTTAGTCCGTTTTAAAAACGTGGTATATTAAAGAATTATTAAAAATGTTTTTATTTAATACTATAACATGTTGACTAAATAGTAAATCACCCCATATTGGTGCCCACGTTCTGAGGTTAGAGACGCAGGTCGATCTTCGTGCTGAATTGCTAAGTCCACTGCAAGTTATAAAGGAAGACAACTCACACAAAAATGGCTGCTATCTGACCGGTGTTACTTCTACGAGATGTTGTCAAATTGAATGTCAATATTTTGGAGGAACAGCCATCACATACAGAGGAACAAAAAAAGTTATATGGACTTAGGTCCGAAAACGTACTGTTTCTGCGCCACAGTTCGCAATAGTCTGATGTGCCGACGATATATTTTCACATGTTTCTGTCAATTTTCACAGTTACCCCTACTGCAATATGGGTTAGTGACATAGCGGAGTATAAAGGCCGGTGTACACGGGTGGAGTAAGGCCTAGTAGCTGGGGCAAGTAAGAAAATCGGGCTACTATGCTCGTGTGGACGGTGTAGGATAGTACTTGAGATAGTACTAAAGCTAGTAGGTGGGAGAGTAGAGGAGATAGCACATGTGGATAGCTACTCGCCTACTTGCCTTCCCCCACCACTGCATTTTTCACTTGGCGGCGCACTCGCCCAGTTACTATACCAGTGTGGACGTGTGCAGTCTGGGAGAGTAGAGTTGACGAGCTAGTTAAGGGCGGTTTACACGGGTAGAGTAACGATGCCTAGTACCTCAACTATCCCACTTTGATACCTCACGTGTGGACGGATACTCTGCCAAGTGTAGGATAGTAGAGTAGTCAGGAGAGTATTTGCTCTAGTTACTAGGCCTAGTTACTCTACCCGTGTAAACCGCCCTTAAACAATGTACAGTACTGTTGTAATGACATTCCGCACCAACATGTTCCAGTGGCGTCGCGTGGAGTGTTCCAAGGTGTGCGGTGTCCAGCAGTGACTATACGCAACACTGAGTTGTCTGAGGAACCATTTGACTTGTATGGTCAGGAACCCTCCACAGTCGGTAGCGTACAAGAGGCAAGATACGGATTATCCTATAATACATACACCTTGGTCTCTGCAACAACACAACTGCTCAAAGCGTATTGTCGCTGCTAATACCGCACGCCTTGGAGCACAGCCACGCTATACCACTGACATGATTCAGCCCGCGCTATGAACAGCACATCATATATTGACAACTGTAGCGCAGAAACGGTGCGTTTTCTGACCTATGTCCATATAACATTTTTTGTACCTCTACACGTGAGAGTTGTTCCCCTAAAATATCGACATGCAATTTGACAACAGCCTGTATGTATGTGTGTATATATATATATATATATATATATATATATATATATGTGTGTGTGTGTGTGTGTGTGTGTGTGTGTGTGCGTGCGTGTGCGTGTGCGTGTATGTATGTATGTATGTATGTACGTACGTACGTATGTACTTACATAATATGTATGTGTTTTATTTTTATTTGAAAAATGCCAAGAAAGACAGAATGAGTTTAAATGATTTTGTGATACCCGTCAGTGTAAACAACGCTTGTCATATCGTTCTAGACCAGGGACGGTCAGCCCTATTCCCCGCGGGCCAAACACTGGCCTGCCGCATCCTTTAGAATGGCTCGCCAAGCATTTGTGCTACATTTCAAAATGATTAACGCTTACAATAAAAATAATTAAACAAAACGTTCGTATTGTTAATGTTCTTATCCTAAATGTTATATTGTTAATTTGAACTGAAATTGTTTGCTATTTCTGAACTTTTTTTTTTGTCATTGTTTTTCTTTAAACTGTGAAATACTAGTTTAGTTCAACAAGAACTGAGAATATACTGCAACTAAACATTTTATAAAATTACTGTTTAATTACTTTATTATAAAATATGTCGACAATACCTGCAATTTGAAGTTATGAAAATAAGTCAATGTTAAAGTTATGTATGGTGGTCAGTGACATGATTTGGGTTAACTTTTTTGGCCATAGCTCCCAAAAGGTTGGTAACCCCTGTTCTAGACATTCGTATTGGGTTGAATTTAAAAGATGATGAAGATGGTGATCTTTTTCTCAGTGTGTTGTTGCAAGTATAGCCGATACTTATAACTTGTATATATAGCTGGAGGATGCTGTTCTTATCCTACAGTGTAAGAGAACATAATTCACCAATTTTACAATTACATAAAAACTGGACAATTGCGTGCCAACGTAAGGATTTGATAACTGAACTGGCAGCTCAACTAAACATGAAATGTCAGTTAATATTAAAGTTATAATTAGTTCAGTTTTCAGTTTGGAAGAACGCAAGCCGGCAGTATGATGACACGATGCGAGTGAACGCTGAATGCGAAACTGACACACACTGACATGCACGTCCAATGTCGCTATACGCGCCAGGCACTCAACTAACGCCCTAGGTTTACGCTGAATTGTTTTTATTACGGGTCTTCAAGTGGTAAACATATAATTTTGTCGTTGTAAGATCTATATCAGTATTCAGTGCTATGTTCGGTGCTCTATCTGAGTTTCACTAATATAAAGTTATCAGGGACGGATCCAGGTCTTGGTGTTTTTTTTTTTTGGGGGGGGGGGGGTGCATTCCTTAAAAAGTCGCTATGTCCAAATCTTGAGACAAAGAATGGGGTCCAGTGGCTCTTCCCCGGAAAAAAATTGGTTTTTAAGGTGTAAATTGGTGCTATTTAAGGCGTTTCCTAAGGGGAAAAAATTAGAATATACCGCTTTAATGTTCTGTCATATTTTAAGGATAAGCTATACATAAATAAATGGTCAAAGGTGAACCCGGGTCCCCTGCCCCCATGATCCGCCCCCTGAAAGTTAGTATATTTTGAGATATGGCAAGTCCGATAAGGCCGTTTAAGTTGAGCGGCTTCAAAACATAGTTTTTAACCGTCTTAATCTATTGAAAATGACGTTACACACCCGTCTGAAGTAAATAAGCAAATTGGGCTCTCGTGAATGGTTAAGGAAAAAATCAAGCAGCCACACCCGTCGATTTTGGTAAACTACAAAATACAGATGTACGTCAGTACCGTGGGTCGCACTTTACAATAGCGTACAATGAAAATCTATATCCGACAGGAAGAAATGATTCTCGGTTACGCCGGAGAAGGCTTGTGACAAAATGACTGCGACGAAGAAAGTAGCATTCGCTGTACACGGGAAGCCACAAGGGCAATACAATCATTGTAGTTGGTCTGATCTGAATAAGAGTTTTTCAAAGCGTGTACCATACAGGTCGAACGGATAAACCAAACATCTTTTGTGACTTGTAAAATTATGAATAGTGGGCGATTCACTGAAAATTTTAATTGTTTTAATTCTTATTTTATTTATACGAGACGTGGCTTGTTTTGTAGGCATACATTGTGAATATTTTTTACTGTAATTAAACATTTTTAGCTTCCGTAGTTTTTGTATTGCAGCATGTTAAAATCAAAATTAAAAAAAAAAAACTGTTTTATGCAAGCATGAAACACTGACTTACTTACGGAAATGAAAAAAAAAAAAATTACCCTAAAGGACAGTGTCACAGGCGAAGACTTGTATACAAATTCGCATTGATTTTTTTGTATTAAAAAAATGGAATTTGGAATAAAAAATCGCTAATTTTTTAAAATAAAATAAAACTGATCATTACAGTTTTTATACATGTCTTGGCGTAGTACGTGACACTATTATTCAGTGTGAATTTTTTCATTTCGGTAAGTTGGTTGGTTTTGCCTTCTTGTATAAATCGTTTTATGCGAATTTGGACTTAAACATGCTATTATTCAATACCTGTGAAGTAAAAAAAATTATTGCAGTAAAAAATGTCGCAACGTGTGTCTAAAAAACAAACCACATTACGAATAAATATAAAAATTATTAAAACAATTATAATTTTCTATGAGCTCCTACCTTACGGGTCATGATCCCTGACTTATTCTTTCACTATTATTACATTGTTATGATTAAAATAAAATGAGCAGATACGGTAAAACTGTCTCTCAGTTCTGGCCTATATTATGAAATTAAATTTTTATGGCAAATATTTTATAGTTTCTTCTATTTGGTGAATTAACGGAAGTCATGCTAGTTAAATAATTAGCTAAATCCATGGTACATTCTTCTTTACGCAAATTTTGTTAACCTAGTAAAAACTGTTTTAAATAAAACTGAGGGAGACCGTGCTCTCCTTTATACATGAAACAGTGCTAGTTTTGTGTATATTACCTGGGAGTACATTATCCTCTTACATAAAAAATATGTCAACCAGTTTTTAAATAATTGCACTTCAAAGTCAAAATTAGCATGTTTTTAGTTCATTCACCCACCAAAAACCAATCAACATAATCAAACCAAATAAATCACAGTAAAATTACATGTCACTGGCTAGGGCTTTAAGTATATAAAATCCCATTCAAACATTATTTGTATTTAAAAAAAAAAATTCTGAAATTTGGAAATGCTTTTGCTAATTTTGGATTTTTTTACTGACATAAAAAATTTTGTATTGGGTTTTAATATACATAAAGCCTTAGTCCGTAACATGTACTTAAAATGTGAATAATTTCATTTCATTATGTTTATTGGGGGGGAGGGGGGTTTATGAACTAAAACATGCAAATTTCGACTTTGAAATTCCATTATGCATAAACTGGCTGAGCTAAAATTTTTGTAAGAGGATGATGTACTCGCAAGTAAGGTCTACAATTCTAACACTGTTTCATACAAATATAAAATTATAATTTGTTTCTCTCTGGAATGCCCTTAAGGCCATGGGTCCTATTTTTTCTGTTATTTCGAGATTTATTATTTAAATTCTGAAAGGGAGCAGATGTCGCAAAACAGTTACGTAGAAACGTTGGAAATAGTTTGTACTATATAACTATTTTTTTCTCAGAACATAAGTTTCTATAATTTTTGTTAGTTATCTACTTAATTAAATTTCTTGGACGTCAATAACTAGCCAAAATCATAGAAACTTATGTTTGGAAAATATTAAGCTACATAGCACAAAAAATTTCCAACATTTATATGTAACGATTTTTTTGTGATTTCCACTCCTTTTATGGATTATAAAAAAATACCGAAATAGCATAGTTTTTTCGGCCCTTTAACAACGAGGCCTTAAGAGGGCGTGGTACATAATTCAATGCTAAAAGTATTAATCTATAACTGTAGGTTTCTTGAAGCCAATTTGCGAAAATTAAACAATAGCAATCCTAGACAATAATTTTAGTCAACGTTTTAAACAAAACTGTTTCCTGTGTTACGAACTTCTGAGGCACAATCTCTGACGCCGGAACCTCGTGCATTTAACTGCGGCGCAAGAGATCACGCGTAATGAATTAGTAATTCTGGATAAATATTTACTCATAAAGTTGCCAAATACCATTATCTAGGATTGTAATTGACTATTTTATCCACATTGGCTTCGAAAAAAAGCGTAGAAATGAATTGATGTTTTCAGCGTTTATTTATATACCACGCACTCGGGTGATCAGGTGATCGGAATTAATAATTTTGTGTTTGTACGATATAGTGTCCGTTTTATAGAAGTTACCTGTGACTACAATCCCCCCGTGTAATAATTTTATAGCACTCATAGTTTTCCCATGGCGGCATGTCAAATTCAGAATTTGCAAGTTACGTGCACGTAGGACTAACAAAATTCAAGTGACTTATCCTAAAAGATTAAAAAAAAACACACAACAAAGTCCTTTTGTCTTTTTTTTTTTTTTTAATTAAATTGATATAAATGACGTAAATTTCCATCGTTTTCGGATTTTTTTTAAAGATATAAAGGAATTTTTTTTTTTCTCCATTAGTGGAAAGCGCTGAAATGGCGTGCAGAGTTTTCCTACTACTCTTTTCCCTATGGAACTTAAAGCAGCGACCCTACAATATTTCATTTCTAGAATATTTGTAGTAAAGTCCAACGCATGCTTCCAACGTCGTGTTTTACGAATCCGGGTGGTATTTTGCCAGTTACATGCTGTATAAAAAAGCAGTTCTTAGCCATTTTGAGAAGCCCCAAAAACGTGTTTATAATAAGCATGTTGCATTTTTAAAATGACAGAAGCCTAGTTTTAACCGTGTGTTCTTTTCGTAGGTAAACACGTGAATAAGTTGAGTTGTTTCGGGTAGAAAAGAACAGGAGTGGCAGGCTAAAAACCGTTCATACGTCAGGTGCATATTAAAAACTAAAAATGCAGTTTTTAGCCATTTTTAACTATCCCTTTCCTCTTTAATGACATACTACATGCTGTTGCCTGGTGAAGGGTGTGTTTGTGAGTGCGAGGCGAAAATCGATGAGGAGCTACGAGCAACGCCGGCCGGTACATGCATTGTAATATCGCCTCTACGCCCAAAGTCGTAAATACGCGCCCAGTTCTCGCCGTAAACGGTTTTACTGTAAGAATTCAAACGGTGACACTATCATTTTATCGAACGCGTCGCTGTAGCTAAGTCCAATAATTAATTATATACCTTAATTTTGAACTACTCTATTTCGGTATACGTATGTGGAAAAACTATGGTTCCTATGTGCGTACCCATATGAAAAAAAAAAGTGTATCTGGACCAGATTTGCTCAGATCTGAAACCGGCCAGATCTGGCATAAGGGATAGGAAAATACACACTAATTCATTTCTGGTCTGTCTCAGACTGGCCAATTTCAGATATAAGGCTGTGTCTTAAAAGTCATATTCATAAGTAATTTGGAATATGTTTTCCATTCGTAGATAAGCACCGTGGACGCATGTTTACGCTCTTTGAGAAAATAGTAATTCGTAACACCCTGCACGCAGTTTGCGTCAGCCAGCAGGCGTCTATAGATAATAGTTTAATACCGTTCCTGAAAAAAAAATGTATTCACAGAACAGTTACTTACGGAGAGACGGGTAACCGCGCAAGCACTGATTACACAGCAAACGTTTCGCCATGGGATTATCTTAGCAGTCAGTGAACGTGTGAGACTGTAATGAAACACAGTAATGGGAGTGTGGCCTATGGGCAAGAAGCATTGCGGAGCGGGCGGACAAGTGACGAGACGTCGCCATACCTTGCAACGTCTGGTTGGCGTGGCGGGGCAAGATTGCACCAGACGGTGAAACGGGGCACGGCGAGGGGGCTCGCCCAGGCGATAGTTACGGTCGGGGCCAATCGATAGCAGAGGGCCTGTCGTGTGGACGCATGCGCCCATGCCGCCCCCGCACCGGCCTGCCCTGCAGCACAGCAGCCCCTGGCTAGGCTGGGGCGTGCCACGCTCAAAGATGGCCGCCACCCATGTCAGTCGGCCGAGCTCTCTTCTGTCACCCCCTCCCCTTGCTCGCCAGCCTCTACCCAGGCACAGTTTACAATTATTGGTTCTGTGGAAGGGGGAGGGGATTACTAAAAACCTTATAACCACATTGTAACCCAGGCAGATTCACTTTTCTTACTGATTTTACGTTTCACGCATTCCTGAGTAAACGTTACACAAATTAAATACGGTTTGAGTAGAGTGTTCTGCACTGTGCTGCACCACTGATATACTTTTGTGGTATTCGGGAAGGGAAGGGGGTTATCGTCCCTACTTTCTATACCATTGGTTGCGTTCCTGCTTCACCCTTTCTGAACACTCCCATGCTGCGTATGTTTTAGGCTGATGTTCGCAGCGATATCAGTACTTTTGAGTTTTGACCACATATATACTCCATTTCATGTAAGTTTGGATAAATTTGACAGCAACTTAGATCAATAATTTGTAATATTTTGTGATTTGTGACACTACACAAGACAAACTTTGATGTTGGCCTACAAATACTGAAATGGTCACCTCAGGTTCTTTTTAGAGCTAATAATTTCTTGCACTGTGCAACAAATCACTAGATATTAAAATTATTGCCCAAAAGTTGTATATGAAACAGAGTATACTACCAAAATTTTTTTTTACTTACACTGCTATGTTTATATAAACAAGTGGCGGAAAAACACAAATTGACTGAAACAGGGGGATAAACTAGCCTAGTCTTCGTAAGGGCTTATTTGCCGTGAAAAACAAAGCCTGTGCTATTTATGAATACATTGCCTGAGAATTCATTCGATGTTGTGAAAATGTCGAAGAAATAATATATTGGTGCTGACAGATATTTACTCTAGAAGCAGCTATTCTTATTTATCATTATTATTTGTGTTTGATTTAAACTGGAAAGATTAGGGAAATGTATCCCTTCTCTTTTATGAACGATACAATTGTTTTTACAGCATCTCGGAAAAAAATTCTTTGAATTATTAGTTCAAAAATGACTATATATTTGTTCATCTATTTACAAAAATTCAGTACTTGGCAAAATTAAGTTAACTTTCGTTAAGATGACGATGAATAAACATCGCTATTCATTAACTATAAAATTTGTATAGGCTGTTCACCATAAACTCAGCACTCATCAAAACATATAATAAATAATACTTTATTTTATTGGGACCGTATATATTAAGTTTTGAGCGTAGTAAACATTTACACTGGTTTTTAGATACTTAGAAGTGTAGTGTTTATATCAAAACTAAGCGTGAGTGTTGGAGAGTTTTATTGTATTTTCAGTTTTGAGCCATAACATTTATTCAAGTTGTATTATCAAAATTTTCTCTTCGACAAAGCATTGGATATATTCTTGATAAATGGTTTGACATAAATAATATTGGAATCTTGTAATAATTTGTCGTGCAGAATCACTGTAAGAGAGAATTATAGGTTAAGATTCAATAATCCTCTTGAAATGATTCTGCATGACAAATTAATGAAAGATGCCAGATTTTATGTCCAGCAATTTATCAAGCGTATATCCAATGCTTTGTTGGAGAGAAGATTTTGATAATACATTTTGAATAAATGTTATGGCTCATAAACTGAAAATAGGCCTACAGTAAAATTGTCTAACAATCCCCCTTATGGCAACTGCAAAGCGGCTGAAAGAAAAATATTAAGTTGTGCTCACTTTATCGTGAACAGCCTATCCTGTATATTCTACACGGCATAATACTAGTATTAATGTAAATAAACACGTTATGTTTATGCATATATATATATATAATTTAATTTTCTTATATTTACGTATAAAAGTGAACACTGCCTGACTGAATGATTGACATATCAAACTGCAGCCCAAACAGCTGGACCTAGAAAATGTGAAATTTTTTTTATGTAGGCACTCTTTAGCTCGTAGGCGAGCATTAAGAAGGCATTTTCCGAAATTCATCCTCTAAGGGAGTGAAAAAGGGCGAAATGTGTTTTAAAAGATTTGTCTACTTAGCTTGAACCCGACGGCCTATAGTCGTGACTTTTAACTAAAGTGGGTCAATCATGAAAATGCATATTAGCCAATTTAAGGGTTTTACGAAATTCTACCTTTAATGGGATGAAAAGACCTAACATGTTTTTTAGATTAATTATCGATATCTATAGAACCATTCGGGATAGAGTTGATTTTTACTTCAAAATGATGCTGATGTGAATAGACAAAAAAAACTGACTCCCAAAAAGTAAAAAAGGGGTGAAATGTGATTTTTAAATAATAAATATATAAAATAGAACTTCAAGACGTATCGAAAAACTTTAATTAAAGGGCTGAAGAGGCATGAAATATGTTTTCGATTATTCATCAATTCATACAAATAATTAAGTAAATAAGTATATATGTATCGATCTCACAGAATTTTTAGATACTGCAGCGATTTTTGTTAAAGATTAATGCTTACTTAAATACTTAAAATTCAGTTTATTGACTTTTCGAAATTTGTAAAGCTACCTTAGGGGGTGAAAAGTAATGAAATGTATTTTCAGTTAATCGTCTATATATTTTTTAATCAACGAGCTATTGTGACGGTTTCTATTTAAATATGACGCCTGTACGATAGCCTTAATTGTCTATATAGTTTTTCCCCCGGAAATTCGAAACCTTAGAGGGTGAAAAGACATGGAATATGTTTTAGATAAATCCACGAGTGCTGTCGAACCCGTCGAGATACAGAGTTGCTTTTTGTTTTATGATTATGAATACGTAAATGCGCGCAAACAGGTTTTCGAACTTTTCTGAATTCTATCTGTTAGAGCTGTGAAGGAATGAATTGACAATTTTAAATGAATCGTCGATTACACTTAGACTCAATGGGTTGTCATCGTGATTTTCACCTCAATTGGATACTTTTACAAATTTTTAACACGTGATGGTAAGATTTTGCGAAGTTCGATCACTGAAAAGGTGAAAGAGTTCAAAATTTGTTTCATTAACTCATTTAGCTATATAAAAACTTTTGGAGGGAGGCGTGTAGAAATGAGGTATAGGGGTGGAACGGGGTGCCCCAAAAATTTAATGAAAAAATTTTGGTTTCTACCAAAACTAATTACATTTGGGGGGGGGGGAGAGGTTGGAGGCAAAACGGGGTACAACGGCAAAACAGGATACCCAAAAAAAATTGTGAAACAATTTTTCTTCTCAAAATAATTCTAAAACAGACATTAATGACCCTTAACATAATTTTGCCCCATTTAGTAATTTTCAAAACATTTTTGTTTCTGACAAATGCTATTGCTTTAAATTGAAAACCGCGCAAACGAAGTTGCGGGAACCAGTTAGTAATGTATAACACCTCAGATGAATGAAGAGCTTCTTAATAAAAAAGAGAAGACGATTGAAAATTTGTGATGTTGGGCGTGTCAAGGATATTAATTACGCTACTTGCCTTGTCAGCAATTATTTACTACCTGAACTTTTGCACCTGGCTGTAAAACTCTAATATGACATGGTCGTAAGAGTGTATTTATTCTCTACGATGTTAAAAAAAAATGTTAACAAAGTGAACAATTTTCTCCTATCTACAGTATGTCGATCTCGTTTAGATATACATAATTCGGCTTTTGTAGTGTTGGTTTTTCGCGACACATTTTTATAGTTCTCGAAAATTCGCTATCATAAAGCTGATAAGTCAATGAACATAACTTAAATTATTAGTACAAAAGTATTTTAAGTGATAAAAAAATACAATACAGTGTACTAGTTTCTGTCCAAAAGACCCTGAGTATCAATATGGCTTGTGCCGTGGGTAAGGGTTAATATTATATTAAGTAACGTTAGCGTAATTGTGAAATATCAAGTGCCTCATATAATTAAGTAAATGAATAAATTAATTGATACGAATAAGTAAAACACGAAAGAGACGTAAAAACATTCAGTTTGCAAACTAATTCGACAGCTCTGAGCAAAACTTAAAAAAAAAAGTTCGCCACTTACAAAATTATTGCCGAACTGTGGTGGGAGCACCGAAAGACTAAGATCAAACAGATTGGCGTATATATTTTGGCTATCACGCCAAAGAAGTAGTATCTAAGAAATTTGAATTATGTCTAAAATTTGTATTTTGAACGACTGCAAAACTACGATAGTTTAACCAACTAGTAGTAAACGAATATTAAGGCACTGTAGTGTTGGGTTTTATTAAATTGTAATAACTGTACATTTTTAAAGAGTCAGTAATTCGCTATTGTGGTTTTAAACATACCAACTATTAATTTTACAATCAAAGTATGCATGGTATATTATTTTGAGCAAGTTACAACCATTAACATTACTCTTTTATAAATGTATAACTGAAATTTCAAACTTCATTAATTACACAGTTTAATATATCATGAAATGGTTCTTTTAGTTTATTATGGAATTATTCACTGATTCTCGCTGTGTCAAGAGAAATTTATTAAACATTCTTGCATGAAAATATGCTAAGAACATCAGAATTAAGAACATTTGAGCATAAATGTTAATGTACCTAGGTAATTTAAATTAATACTTTTAAACGTTTAAGTAAGATATTAAGCTACAGACATATAATTGTATTGTTTTTGGTTCCGTTAGGTGCTTCATATTTGGCGCTGCTGCTAACAAGATATGACGTTCCAGTACTCCACCCGTGGCTGTTCTTTCAAGAGTCATTCTCCCCATTTACTTTTAATTTAAAGTCGTACAACTAATTTTTTAGAAAATGTAGAAACGTTTTGTTGAAGTAACTTGTTGTAACATATTTTTATGCTTCTAAATTACATAATAATGTTCTTATTTACGTAGTATATAAAAATCAGGAAGTGTTTCACAACCTGCGGTCAATACTGGGACCCCTCTAGGAGCTGCAGGCTGGCGTATCACTTTAGTGCGCAAGCCCGAACAGCCTGTCGTTCTCTTTCTGTCGTGGCATCTGGAGGTGAGTGTAGTTCTAGCTTACGTTGTTAATATCCGTTTAATATTGGTGTGGGACAAGTGCATCGGTGAGTAGTTATTGTTTCTTTATTTCGTGCGAATATTTTTGAATTGTGTCGAGACATTATTTGTTACCGGTCGTGAGGTTTTTATTAATTTCGTGTGCACTGAAGTTTGTTTCGACATCTTGGAACCGGCCGTCGAGACCGCATGCTTTTTCGTATTGTATGTAGTGTGTTGGTTTAATCACGGCGTAAGTAGAAAAATGTAGTTACATGTTGAGGGTGCATTATTTGTTTTGCGGGTCAAATATGATTTATTAAATTCTTAGTGCATGCAGGTTGTTTTCCTGTCCATATCGAGCGATTTCCGTTTTCGCCATGTCTTAAAATGTCTACTTGTTATCTGCAACGTGTGTAGTATAAGAATTTTTGAATGTATTCTACGAAATTGCAGGCATGTGGTTAGGTTTCAAACTGGTTTAAAGTTTTCTGAAGTGGCTGGTGTATGTAGGTTGGATTTTGTGCTTGCAACGTCATTGCTACACGTATCAGAAAATTGCAATTGTATAGTGTAAAATTCTTCCGGTCGTATAAATCAACGGCAAATGTTTGGGGAATATACGTGGAATGAAGGTTTCCAGATGTTAGCTTGGCATGTATGCATATTTGTAGTGAGAAGTTGAGATTGTTAATTTGCCTGTTTTTTTTCTTTTTTTTCAGCCTGGAAATAAGCTACTTTAAAAGCCTACCACAATGGGAAAGGAAAAGATTCATATTAACATTGTCGTAATTGGACACGTAGACTCGGGCAAGTCTACCACCACAGGACATTTAATCTACAAATGCGGTGGCATCGACAAAAGAACTATTGAGAAGTTCGAGAAGGAAGCCCAGGAGGTAAGGTTTCTCCAACTTTATTTGTGAAAGTGGAATAGGTTGACTTAAATCTGAATTAAGTGGCCACGTGCGTATACCTACCATTCCGGCTGCATGGCGGACGGGCTGTATGATTGGTAATAGATATGTAGACTTGGTACGAGGTGAGGTTTTGTTAAGGTTAAATTTTTCGTGTTCTTTTAGTTTTGTCGTTTTAAGTCAACTTTTTGGTTAGTGTAGAACTGTAGGTAAGCAGGAATACCTAGTTTAATTCACGGTTTAAATTATGGTAATAACATAGGTTAGGTAACCTGGTGTGCTTGGCATGTAAAATGCTAGAAAGCAGTTGTGAAATGGTATGGGTGCCAAATTTTGATTTATGGCTGGGTGTGGTTTGTGCCTTTGTGCTCTGCCTGGTTTATGGAATGTGAGGTTCTCAAATGGGAGCGGAACTTTTTGGATTGCTAGTAGAATCTTATGCCAGTTAAATTTATACAAAGTTAAAATTTGAAATCAAATGTGCAAGGGAATTTGTAATTTTTCTCAATTATGTGAGGAACAAGGGGCATTTTATTAAATTTTGTCTGTTAAAATAGAAAGTGGCTGCATGGGAAGTTTTTTCCAAGCATATGTATTTGTTTGCTTCTATTGGCATGCATGGAATACAGTATTTGTAGTACACAGTATACCAGGGTTGTTAAGATTGTTTTGGCCTGGGAAGTTACGTTGCAAGGTCAACATGACCTAGTTCAGTGTTAGCTCCTTCATTCACAACCTATTTTTTTGTGCTTAAGCTGCCCGAACGTAAGGCTGAAACAAAAGTTTGGACTGGGTCTGTTTCCAGTTGGTCATTCAAATAAACGTAACAATGTTTTGTTAGTCACTTACCCTGAAATAATTTTCTAATTTTGCATTGATCTGAGGATATTCACAATTTGATATGAAAGTTATCGACGCCAATTTCTTTATTAACACCTAAGTAATTTACAGTAAGAACTGGAGGTAAAAATGTTCTTTAAAAATTTTAACAGTATATTTGCGAAACACCTTATTTTTTCCTTGTGCTTAGATTAAAAAATGTTCTTGTTCATTGGGATTCATATGACCATTAAAAATGTAAAAAGTACTTTCCTAAATTAACAAAAAAACTGCATTAGTGTACTAAGATGTATTATGTTGAATTATAACGGTAATTAGTCGCGATTAATAATTATGCTTACTTTTTACCAATTCGATAGTGGGGAGGGCTATGAAAATCAAGGAAATTGTGGGGTAAAAATACATAACAAGCATGATTTTTATTACATTATGTACCCTAACTGTGATTGATTTTACATAAATATAACAAGAAGAAAACATGCACGACTACAAAAAAAGCTACTTTATAAAAACTCGATAAAGGGGGAGGGCTGATGAACACAGAAATTGTAGGGTAAATACATGTACAATAATCGTAATAAATAGCCGAAATGTACTATTTACAATAAATTTCAGTTAAATTTAACTGATATAAATAGCTGTCTGCAATACATGTGCATTACATTATACAGTGGCAAAGGGATGTACACATTTTGGAGATCATTTAAAAGTACGCAAATATTACGAATAAGAATAAAAATCGTTTGCACACAACACACAGTTTAAACCCATTCTACCACCAATTTAGGATGCTAAAAATAGTTACTGAAGTAAATTCGTATTTTTAGCATATCGCACAAATGTACTAGTACATAACGCATTAAATTCACGTTGTATGCATGTTGAACAGATGTTACATGTCTTTAATGCCTATTATAAAATGTATTTAACGTGTTCAATTTGCAATCGAAGCTGGACACATTACATAACGTACTCTGAAAAACATACATTATTGTAGTAAAAGATTAGTGCTTACTGTGCTCAATCGCGGATACAAATTCTTCGCCACAAACAGTAAATTATGCAATGCTTCCTCTTCAGACGCGGTACCTTGGTCAATAAATCTCCACACATGTATGCAAAACGTATTTGTTGCTGTGTCTCAATCAGCAAAATTTAACTAATACACACTATCCACGAGAGTTGCATATTGTAAAATGTCCTTAAAACACACACTACATATCACTTCCATTGCGCCGCAAAGCATTCTTACTTGTAACGGTCATTTGTACCACAAACTGTCAAATTTTCCCTGAATATGCACAGCTACTGCCACGAAAACACGTGTTAAAAGCGTGACTGTTTTTCTACAACTGAATTTGCAACCTAAAGAACAGTTGTGCAACATACTAGTGCTAGTTTCAATGTATATTGCTAGGAACGCTAGTTCCACATAAACACGCACCATGGCGAAGATGTAAAACATGGGAGTCGGACTTAGAATTTGGACGAAAGACGGAAAATTTCAAAGTAAACTTATAAATTTGCTTTATGTAAAACTCATTTTCATCACTGTAAAAACCTTTTTTAATAAGAAACTTTATCTGTAAAACCAATAGTTTAGTCCCTACGCGATGAGTAGCTACTCTTGATATTTACCCCAGGTGGCAAGTTTTAACCTCGTGTACATCCTGTCCAGACTTGCCATATTATCATTCGAACAGGAGACGAGAGCCTGGTAAATATAAATTGCTACTCGTGTACCATCAAAACTACTGATTTTAAAAGTAAAGTTTATTAATAAAAATGTTTCTTTAGACATTTGTTGTCATATATGAAGTGCAGTTCGGATTTTCCCAGGTTTCGTACGGTTGGTTTAGGTTTGTTTTGGTTAGTTTTTTTTTTTTTTTTTTTTTAATTTTTTTCAATTTTTGTTGGGTAAGGTAACTACACTAGTGCTACGGCAGTTGCAGAGCTATTGGCAACACATGCCAATTTGCTGTGAAGTGTGGCAATTGATCTCCCCAGACTCGCACTTCATTTACAAAAAAAAAGCTTAATACTTTAACCTAAAATATTGAGATTCTTTTTTAGGGTTGGTTTCACCAGCAACGTTTAACTTGGCTACAAAGAGATTAACAGCAATAAGTTAAGGACTGGTTTCACCAACAAAGTTTAAGCAATTTAATCTAGATTACTTGGTACTTAATCTCGATTATACATGTTTTGGGTTTCACCAAGCAGTTGTTAGATTTTCTCATCTTAAGTGAGAATAAATTTAACTGCTCGATTTTTGCCTGGTAACGTCATTAATCTCGCTTAAGTTATCAATAATAAAATGGTGCGAGCACTGTATAATTTGGTATTTGAAGACAATACATACGAAGACTTTATTCCTGTATATTTGCCTCGTAGGATTAGAGAAAGAAATCATTATTTTGATGAGTATGATACACACTTCCAAATACATTTACGCTTGTCAAAACAATCGGTCCATTCACTTTTATTGATACCTACACAAGACTACAGAAGTCAGTGGTCAGGAGGTAAGATGCGCAGGTTCTAAGAGTAGAAGGGGTGGTTCAAAGCTCCAAATTTTTTTTATTTTCAAATAATTTTGTGTAAGCATCTTTTATTCAAAAGTTATTTGATAAATAAGTTTATTTGTGAAGTACAGTGAGCATTTAAATTTTTTTCTTTATTTAAAGTACAACTATAAGGAATTTCTTTGGTAACTGGGTTTCCAAAGATTTTCTTTGTAAAAGTACAAAACATTTTTTTCACAGTCTATGAGGTTCTGTTTAACGTCTGGTACTTTTCAGGTTAGCAAAAAATATACAGACGAGAAAATAATTAAACAATTGTGTGTACATAAACATTTGCATTTACAGCAATAATAAAATGTAAATTATATTCGCTGGATTATCTTCCCCTGGTTTTTCTTGCTTTGCTCCAAAGTTACCCAGGGGTACCTAGCCCCCTAGCTGTATTCCCCCCCTAGCTGTATTCCCCCCTAGCTGTATGCCCCCCCAAATGGTATGATACAATCACTCCTGCCTTCCCCTCAAGAATGTTGTAACAAGAGTTTTCAAATGAAATTGTTCACAAAGACACATTCTATAATTTCCGACAAGTGTTTGGGTATTTCCGACACAATTAAGGCAACTCAGCTCACACAACCCATCGTGCAGCCAGGTTTAATCTCTGGTAATTTACTTGCTGTTTTGTGGAATGCACCTCTTAACTTAAACTAAGGTTTAGCTCTTAGTTTTGTTAATCTCACTTTGTGGCAAAGTTAAACTTCATTGGTGAAACCGGCCTTAAACCTGAGTTTGTTAGAGGTGTTGTATTCCATCCACAAGAGTTTGTTACCAGAGATCAGTTAAACTAGGCTGCGCGATGGGTTGGTCATAGCTGCCAAGTTGTAATATTTTAAAGCGTTCAGATATTTTCTCACGTTTGATTCGTTTTAAGAAATATGGTCTAAAATACCATAATTTTTGTACCGAACATGTGTGTGGATCAGATAAGTGTCCTATGCAATAGAGCAAACTGCAATACCATAGTTTCGGGAATTAGTGTGCTTAATTTATAGCTATTTCTACTAATTATTCGCTACAAAGTACCATATTATTCACGCATCGTACGAACGAAACCAGATCTTTGCCGAACACACCAGATAGATTGTAGTTGTCTTCCTGGCTAAATGGTTGCCGTGACTTGTGCAAACAAGTCAAGACTTTTAATTTCGGTAAATTTCCTGTTTAGCTAATCATATGAAAACTAACAAAATAACTGCAAAAATGTACTATTTATGATTAATTACATTGAATAACAAATTATTAGTTGTGGTTAATAGTACCTACATTTTATCAACTTGAGGTCTATGAATATCAGGTAAATTGTGTGGTAAATATACCATACGCAAAATAATTAAAAGTACCTGAAATACACTTTAAGATTAATTTTACTTAAATACATCTAGGAAAGACATGCACGAGTACAGAAACAGGAGTATGAAGATAAAGGAAATTATGGGTAAAATACGTTATAGCTGAACTATACTAAATTTCAGTGAAATATAACCAAAATAGCTGCCAGTAATAAAAACACCTGCATTATAAGCGAGCTAAATAGTTATCATAGAGGGGCGGAAACGCTTACAAAGTGAAGCCCAATTGAACGGCTGCTTTGACATGAGGGAACATGGCGAACAGCAGTGTGGCTAACATAATTGAAAATCCGTCATGTTCGCATAAAATCAGTTACTTTCGTAGCTCCACTATATTTCTGCTAAGCCCAGGAAAAAATGACAATTATTGTAATATATTTTACTGTAATGTTTAAATTAGCATAATCACTCTTGAATTTTGACTGGATGTAAGAGTCCGCCATTTTATCTAGGGTCAAAATACCATGTTCAATTGGGCTTCACCTCTTAGCCTCGGAGATTGCAGTTTCCACCCTTCTATGTTTACTATATAGCTCGTTAATTGTCTTATCGTAGTAAAGGGATGTAAAAATGTGGGAAATAGTGAGCACAAAATATTACGAAGCACATACACAACAAAAGTCGAAGGTGTAGAAAACTAATATCTAGTAAATGCATGCAATTACCTATTGCAATAATTTACTAGTATACCATATTAAAATATTTTTAGTTCAAACACACGTGGACAGTGTTGCATTTTTAATTCACGTTGACACAGGATGTACTGATGTTAAAATTCAATACCCATTTTACGCCCTATTTAAACACATTAATGCCAATAGAAGTCTCATAATGCTACAAAAGAAATAAATATTTAATATGCGTTGTATGCATGTTAGACATTAACGTAACTAAAACGTCATAATTATCATTCAAAACCCCGAAGATACCAAACACATAATGCATGCATCTTTTATTAAAATAATAAGAAATGTATGAACAAAATTTTTTTACTTAAACTCAATGGCTGTTAGAATCCTTTGCATTTGTCCCCTTTTGAGGTACAATCATGGACATCTCTCCCCACACATATGCTTAACGTATTTGCTCCTGTGTCTTAATCAGTGAAATTGAACTAATAATTATCCACGAGAATTCCAAATTAGTCTATATAAAACACTACATACGCCACTAGCATGCAATGAAGCACTTTTACTTGCAAGTATTAGGGTCATTCCATGGAAAATCACCCAATTTCAATTATTTTGGTTGCTGACCCATTTTGAAAAAATTTGAAATTTTGTCACACATAATGTACATATTTCAACAGTGCAAACCCAAAGTTATTGATTTTTATCTGCCCTCATTTTGATTTTACAGAACAAAATGGCCGGTACCGTGTACCAAAATTTACATTTTCAAG
>PNEQ01004876.1:41654-55861 GCA_003012365.1 Medauroidea extradentata
CACAGCTTAAGTCACTTTTTTCATTAAGTGGTGATTTTTTCCATTTTTTTGCTAGGATTTTCTTATGAATGCTGTGCATGCACTTATAAATACAGTAAACTCTCACAAATCCGGGGGTCTCGGGGATTTTTGACCTTCGGATTTCTGAAAACCACGGATTTTTGAAATACTGTATTTTCCATAACAAAAATCTGCAAAAATTAAAAAAAAAAAAAAAACCCCGTTTTATATACTGTAAGTCCCCGATTTACGTCATCCTGATAAACGTCGTGGTTTTTAGGAACGTATCCCCCAACGTAAATCGAGGACTTACAGGTATAAGCCAACGCTGTTTGAAATAAAATAATTTATAAAAAACGGCACATCGAACACATTTGGCAATACTGGCCAGCTGGCTCTGGGCACGGGCAGCCGGCTACGAGCCGTCCAGTAGTAGTAAACAACTTGTCATTGTCACAGAGCGGCAGAAACAGCGATTACTATTTCCTTCTCCGCCAGTGTGCCGGCGAAGCAAACTACAGTGCACATAGCAATACCTTATTTTACTTACCGCAGTTATTGATTATTCCAAACAAGGCACGGAAAAATAAAAATTTTAACACTTTATGCACAGATTAATAATATTTATACACTTTTACGCCAAATAGCTCGCACACACATTAAACTAAGGAGACACACAAAAAGTAGACTTTAATTATTTCTAGAGTTGCAATTAACAGCACACGAGGTGTAAGCAGTCGGCTCACTATGTTACTGTGTCGATAGTTCCACAACATGAGTGAGGATGTCTGTTTGATGGCCTGTCTTTTGTGAAGGAAGGTAGAATACAGGATATGGCATTGCATTACCTCCGACACAGGGTAACAGTCTTTTTTGCTGTGGTCAAAGTTTTATTTCTAAAAGAGATATTAATTTCTGAAGAAAAAAAAACGTGTTTTTTTTTTTCATTTGCAACACTAGAACTAGCTGCTAAGAAACAGAAACTTATTGAAGATGCTAGGAAGTTGAGTTGATGAGCAGGGTGTCTACTAAGTCACTAAAGTCACGAAAGTCCCGAAAAAGTCACGAATTGGGAAAAAGGTCACGAAAGTCCCACAATAGTCACTAATTTGAAGTATATTTTGGTATAAGTCACGAAAATTATTTTCGGGTGTTTGATTCTTGTCGAATCATTTGTCAAACGTGCATGTTTACACTACTAGTATTTTTCGTGCACTGTGCAAGTAAAATATATAATTAGTTTGTATATTAGTTATCATAGTCATCTTCATAAAGACAACTTAAATTTAGGTATATATTGACTACGCATTTTAAAATTGGACATTCGTCGTGCTATCAGAAATTGGAGGAAACATAATGAAAATTGTCGGCTGTGTTGCACTTGTTAAAAAAATTAATTAATTCTGTTTAAACATTTTTTCAAGAAAGTCACCAAAAAGTCACTAAATTTTACTTTTACAATTTGGTAGACACCCTGATGAGAAAATCAAGTTGCAAAGTGAATATCTACCTGCAACAGAAATTGTGTAATAAGTAGCAACAATTCTAGTAAAAATGTAACATAAGTAAGATGAGTGAAACAATTATATTGTGAAAATTTGAGTTTTAATGTGCTAATTGTTGCTTAACTACAGTCAACATGGCATTGATAAAGTGCACCTTGGTATTAAGACTAAGTTACATAATTAAGGATTTCTTTGTATCTACCAAAGACAGACAAATTCACGTCAAATTAGGTTTAAGGAAAGTGAGTATTTTGGTTAATACATGGTTAATGTAACATTTTTGTTGTGTAAAATTTGAAATGTTGTTAATATTTATTGGCATTAACAATTTCATAATTATGGAAATTTAATATTATCCATCAGGGAATTTTTCGGGTCCTTGTGAGTGGCCACCCTGATTCAGGCAATTGTTTGTATTTGTCTTCACTTAGTTTTTTCTACTATACTGGTTCTCTTAAGTTACTCTAGACCAAGAGCTTATGTAAATCAGCAGCTTGAATCCTTTACCAACAGCATGTTGCTGCCTACCACATATGTACTTAAACGTTCATGTATAGGGAAATACCAATTTTTTTTAAAGAAACTGTGCCATGTGTCCATTGTGCCAACGTTTGTATAAAACCCACAGAATTCATTAGCCTGACAATCTGTATAAAGTGTTTTGCAAACACGGCAAGTAGAGATAGCCAATAGTACAGAGTGCATATAACTAAGACTACGTTTATGTAAATGCCAATGGTGTTTTTTTGTCGCATTCTTATTTTTAGGTTTACTTGGTCACTTTTCTTCGCTTAACAGGGTGGCAAGCGACCGGGAAAGTCAGGGATTTTTAAAGACTTCTGGAGAAGTCAGGGAATTCTCTAAAAAAAAACTGGAATTTCAAAATTTGGTAAACTTAACATTTTCCGCGAATGCAACGTACCATTTTCATGGTACATATACCATTTTTATAGTTCAATAATATTTTTTCGTGCCGATATTATGTGGAGCACTGGATTTGACACGTGGTACTAGTTTTTCGTCTCATAAGATTTTTTAGGTGTTTTTTACCAGAATTTTCATTTGTTCCTGCCAGTGTTGCCAGACCGAGGTTTCCCTGACAATGTGTAGTGTTTTCAAGTTTCCACAGTGGTAAAAAATTACTCTCTCGTGATGTTTCTTGCATACCGTTTGCAAAATATCATATTTTAATGAAAATTTAGTTAATAACATGGGTTTTTAACAGTTGTGGTCTTTTTCCCCAAGAGTTCATTATAGAAATTGATGGCGTGGACTTTGCAACGTAGGATTATCACTTTGTCTTTGTTCTTAACATGCGGCATGCTGATACGTTCGTAATCGTCGGTTGTTTACTTGGCGTGGCGCAAATATTTTTTTCTATGCTTAGTGCGATTGTTAATATCTTCTCATTATGTCTGAAGTCTGTGGATTTACATTTAAATGGTATTTTATCTACCGTACCGCGTAATGGCTGAACACGCCTGAACTTTTTTTTTGTGAAGTGACAAAGGTGTGTTAAGTTATAGCATAATGTGATCTTGTGTGCGTTTATGAAAAGATTAACTGCATTGAAAATATATGGAAATGAGTGTTATTTCCACAATGTAATTAATTTAGGGAAAAGACTATTGGTTAACCAATCCTACTATTAAATGAATTGCGAAGATCCTGGTGATTAACTCTGCAAGATGCAATTTGTGCAATGTTATTTTTTCTTAAAGCAACAAGGCTGGCATTCCATTATGAGCCACATTGAAGGCAGAAAACCCTAAGTAGGCTGGGCGTTTAAACTGTGAAGGTAGGCCTAGATGCTTTTTTTTTTATATAAATATCTACCATGTGAAACAAGGTTTCCAGATTAGTGTCACAGCATAGAAACTTCAGTTAACAGCGAGCTAAGTTTTGATTTTACATCACGTTTGGTCTTGTCTTATTTCAAGGATGAAATGAGTTAATTGCTTGAGGGGAAGAAAGTTGTAGTTTGTTTAGATGAATCATTGAACAAAGTTTCTCAAACAAGTGCACGTTACAATATGTTTTTGGGATTCAAAGAGTGATAGTGTAGTGACCAGGTATTACACGTATGTTGACAACTTATTAAAAGTTTTCAAGAGCTTTTCTCTCAGACACAACAGCATTTTAAAAGTGGAAAGAGAATTGACATAAGTAAAAATTGTTGTATTTGAATATTCCTAGGACTTGTTGCTTTGTAAATAATGAATATATTATATATTTTTGCCAGGTGAAGTTATGTTGATTAATAGTGTTCAGCTTCACAAAAAAAGATTAATATTATCACTAATAATTTACTGGCCAAACTATTACGTAATTTTTTTGTAAGGTTAGGTTGGTTTAAGTTGTGTTAGGTTATGTTAAAGTTAAATTAAGTTACAAACATTAAATTAGGCTTCCTAACCGAAATTAGGTAACCTACCAAAAAGTTTACGTAAGGAAAGACAATAGAAGTAATCCTACGTAAAATAATTTGTTACCTGACCTAACAACCTAACCTAACTGAACCGTTTTTTACATAGCGCTACTTAACGTCCCTAAAAACAGTTTCCATAAATAAACTGTATGTCTAAAATCAATAGTTTGGTTGGTACACGATGAGTAGCGATTTTTAAGATTTACCAAAAAAAAATTTTGTCGTGGTTGTAAAACGTGGTTAATTTTATTGATATTTTGTTAGTCAGGGAAATAATAGCAGCTGACCTGGAAAAGTAAGGGAATTATTTTACAGGTTTTGCTAGCCACCCTGCTTAATCAACCACATTTTAGTCACTTTTTCTACCAGAATGGTCACTTTTGTCACTATTTTGTAAGTGTTGCACCACTTTGAGACCCTCATGATGTGAATGTTGCATATTAATTTGTATATGCTCAGGATGTCTTAAAAAAGTTGTTTATCAGTATGTCTGGTAAAATATGTATACCCCATGCCAGTATTCTTCAGTGTTGCATTTGGGAGTTCACGTTCAATATTTAAGTAATTTTAACAACTTATATTTGTTGCCAAAGTCAGAGTATTTGCAAAGCACAGATAACTATTAGTTGTAAATAAAGGATTAGTGTAGATATTATTTTAGTGTAATTACTTTAATTTTACATATTTTTGGCATGGTTTCGTTGGCAGCAAATGATTGTAGTCACCATTTTCTGCCTGAGCAAGATGGCTTGGCCGGTGAAACATAGTTGCACTCAACATCTACAGTATTTGCATTTTGCGTTTTACCTGCAAGTTAATCCGAACTACTTGTGTGTTGCAGTAATTAGCAGCCAAGTAGCCAATTCCTACCTTCAGCTTTCTGTATTTTATGTTTGGAAATTATCCAAGTTTTTTCATGTACTGTAAATAAAATATAACTTAATAAAAGTTCCTTAGACATAGGGTCATACTGTAGCAGATTTTGTTAATGTTAAGTGTTTACAGTTATAGAATTGCAGTGCTTTGCCATGTTAATTTGCTCATAAATTTGTGATATGTGTTGCAGATGGGAAAGGGTTCCTTCAAGTATGCGTGGGTATTGGACAAACTGAAGGCAGAACGTGAACGTGGTATCACAATTGATATTGCATTGTGGAAGTTTGAGACGAGTAAATATTACGTCACCATCATTGATGCTCCGGGTCACAGGGATTTCATAAAGAACATGATCACTGGTACATCACAGGTGAGGTGATGGTTTTCATTGCTGTGGTTACTGTTTATTACTATTGCAGATGGTTGGTTGTTACAGCAGTGGTTTGTGATTGCAGGCTGACTGTGCTGTGCTGATAGTGGCTGCGGGAACAGGAGAGTTTGAGGCTGGTATCTCCAAAAATGGACAGACCCGTGAGCATGCTCTGCTGGCCTTTACCCTGGGAGTGAAACAGTTGATAGTTGGTGTAAACAAGATGGACTCAACTGAGCCTCCTTATAGTGAGGTAAGTTCAGTTTAATTATGAGCTTTCTAGTTTTTTAGTCTAAGTAGAACCTGTATACAATAGTTTGGTATTTTGTGTTCAGGCTCGATTTGAAGAAATCAAGAAGGAAGTAAGTAACTATATCAAAAAGATTGGTTACAATCCTGCAGCAGTAGCTTTCGTACCCATCTCTGGCTGGCATGGAGACAACATGCTGGAGCACTCTGACAAGATGTCCTGGTTCAAGGGCTGGAATGTAGAACGTAAGGAGGGCAAGGCTGAGGGCAAGACCTTGATAGAGTCCCTGGATGCCATCCTGCCACCAAGCCGTCCCACGGAGAAGCCCCTAAGACTACCCCTGCAGGACGTATACAAGATAGGTGGCATTGGTACAGTACCTGTAGGCAGAGTGGAGACTGGAGTACTAAAGCCTGGTATGGTGGTGACGTTTGCCCCTGCTAACATAACAACTGAAGTAAAGTCTGTGGAGATGCATCACGAGGCCCTGACTGAAGCTGTCCCTGGTGACAACGTTGGCTTCAACGTGAAGAACGTGTCTGTGAAGGAGTTGCGCCGTGGCTATGTGGCTGGCGACTCTAAGAACAACCCTCCTAGGGGAGCTGCAGACTTCTTGGCACAGGTATGAAGTAAAGGGTTTAATTTGTTCAGAATGCAATGTTCCATTTCAGCCACATGTACTCACTACCTCCATGGCTGCTTGCTTCCAGGTTATAGTATTGAACCATCCTGGTCAGATCTCCAATGGCTATACTCCGGTGTTGGACTGTCACACTGCTCACATTGCCTGCAAGTTTGCAGAGATCAAAGAGAAGTGTGACCGCCGTACTGGCAAGACTACAGAGGAGAACCCAAAGTCTATAAAGTCTGGAGATGCAGCCATTGTGAACCTTGTACCTAGCAAGCCTATGTGTGTGGAGTCCTTCCAGGAGTTCCCCCCTCTTGGCAGATTTGCCGTGCGTGACATGAGGCAGACGGTTGCTGTGGGTGTCATTAAGGTAGGTGTTAAGATTACAGTAAATATGTATGTATGCATTGTTGAGTTTAAAATTTTCATTAATCCATGTGCGACATGTACAAAAAATGTGATAAAGGAGAAATTCATGTTGGCCCATGTATGTGTAATTAGCAGGATTTTATGATCTACAGTAGAACCCCAATTTAACAAAATGCCACGGGACCCAAAAGTGTTAACCTCTAAATGGGTGTTTCGTTGAAAATCTAACTTCATATTTTTTCACCTCCCAAAAATAAAATCCTCGGGCATGTTTTGTTGGAATTTACGGTAATTTTTAAAGTCTATTGGCTCATAATAATAACACTACTTTCCTCCTGGCTGTTGTTTTTCAAGGCTGCGATAATTTCTCCGCACACAGCATCCTCTCGCTGCCTCACATTTAGTTGACTGAACTCTGCCACCAAGGTCACGTCTCGCTCCACCGTTATCTCGGCCATTACTGGCCCTGAGCAGGGCTTATCTTCCAGTACTATCTCCTCCCCCTCCATCACAGTGCGGCTCAAAAGATCGGCGTCTATGGTACTCTTGCATGGCGAGACACGCGTCAAACAGCTTCCCATGAGCTTGCACGACATTAAAAAAAGATAACGAATGGTGGTCTGATAATACAACTACCAGACTCCCTAGTAGTAAATTACGTAGCTTCTCCAATCCCCACACTACAGCAAGACACTCGTGCTCAGTAACAACTGTATGCGTGCTCAGCTGGATTTGAGCGTCCTACTCAACACGGCTATAAGCTCTTCTTCCCCCTCTTCACCAAGCTGAAAGCACTTAACCCCTGTACCGTAGCTCAACGCATCGGCGCTCAAGATAAATGGTTTATTTACATTAGGATGCTTTACTATACAGTTGTCAACAAAGTTTTTCGCTTGTTCAAAACTGTCTTCACATCCCCAGCTCCATTGCCACTTGAAACCTTTCTTTAATAACCTTAGTAACAGCTCCACAGCATCGGAAAATCTTTCAGCAAAACTCTGATAAAAACTACACAACCCTAATGATCCCTTTAACTCTTTCACTGATTTCGGTCTTGGAAAATTCCTGATTTTACTTTATCAGGGTCAGGCCTAATGCCTGGAAAATTCCTAATTAATTTTACTTTATCAGGGTCAGGCCTAATGCCCTCTGCACTTAGTTGAAAACCCAAAAACTTACTTCTTTCCTCCGAAATTGTGATTTTGACATATTGTTAGTTTTCACCTCTCTAAGTCTGGCTAATAGCTCGCTCCAAACTCGTAAGTGTTGTTCAAAGGTCTCAGTTGCGATCAGGATATCAACATAAGTTTGCACTACTGACTCTTAACTCTGGCCCCAAAGAAACATCCACAGCTCTTCCAAACTCCCCAACACTATTTGGTAGGCCGAACAGTAACACCTTAAATTGATACGATCACCCCCTGTACAAGAAAGCAGTGTACTGCCTATCTTCCTTTCGTAACGGCACCTGCCAATATCCTTTCGTGAAGTCTGTGGTGCTGATATACTTACTACCGTAAAAGGCTCTACCGGACTTTGCCTATCTGGCACTATACTATCTTTTAACCTGCGTGAGTCAACACATTCGTACACTTCCGTCGCTTTTCCTTACACACACAAGCGGACTGACAAACGGGCTATTCCCTCGCTCTATAATGCCCTTGTCTATCAACCTCCTTGCTACATGTTCTAGGTATCGGATAACTTTTGCCCTTAAATGGTGTCGTGTCTGTCATGTGGATGGAAGCAACATACTCGGTCGTTAGACCTAGTTCATCGCGGAACACATAGCGATAACGGTACAATATGTCCTGCAGCTGTTCTTTCTCTCCCTCACTCCCCTCCTCCACACCGGCCAATACGCTGTCCAACTTCTCCCAGCTACATGCTGACACGGCGCATGCTTATCTCTTCCCTTCCTATTGCACGCGCTCTCTCCTTGCTTCATCTTCCCCTCTCTCTTTCTTCCACATACCGCACATTCAGCGACCCGCCTCCTTGCTCGAACACCGTTGTACCACTCAACATGCTATACGACCTCGTCTTGTGACGGTACTGCCCATCTCAAAGCTTACTATAACCTTGTGCGCCGACATAAAATCAATTCAAATGATAATTTCCTTGGTTAGTTGCGGAATTACCAAACAGCGAAATACTCGTCTGACTACATTGAAGCTCAAAAATACTTGTTTATTCATTTTCTTGCTTTTCGCTTTCGTTGCTCCTATTATGGTTGTGGTACAGGTAGCACTGGGTATTCCACGCTTGTTTAAATCCTCTAAAAAACTGACACACCTGACACCTCTGAACCAGAGTCGAACAAACAGAAACTACCTGGTCATGCTAGTTCTGGGACTGCTCGGTCTTTAACCACAGTTTCAGCCTCGCTCGGCAAAAAATTTCTATAGTCAGTGAAAATATCTAGGTTCCTGCAGGTTTCTACTCCAACTGGCTTCCAGCAATCCATAAGTAGAAACCAATGGCTCAATTTCTACACTGCAGCTACAGGTAGCACCTATCTCTGTCCATGTCCCTCAAACCACTCGCTTACAAAACATAATAAATTACACAATTATGCCTACTATACACTTTAATATGAGGGAAAGGATAATTACCATAAACTAAATGTCTTAAACATAATGTATGCTGGTGAGTTCCAGTGCCCTTTACAGTATACACAACTATTATACACAAATGCAGGTAATATAGGAGCAAGTAGCTTCCCCTGGACATTATGATTTCTGTAGTAACATAAGACTTTTCGTGGACGTATGCTAAAGAGGGGCCATTTATGTATTCTTACAAATACAGCAATGGTTTATTAAAGATTCCACCTTTTAATGAGTCGTGTATGTTAGGAACGAAGGGTCATATTAGTTTTAGTAATTGGGCAGCTAACACACATTGTTCTCAAATTGCAATCAATCGTATTGCTGGTAGTCGAATAACCGACATATAAATGCTGCGATATCCAACAGTAGGTCCAGGTGGTGCATTTTTGAATGATTTGCAATATGGTAGTGCTGCTAATGAATTTGTGAACTGTTCTGTGTATGTGAAAGTATCAACAAAATGTTGGATAACGTAAAATATGGATTCAACAATTACATTAAAACATTTGAGTTCGCATACTATGCAGTATTATGGTGATCTCAGTAAGACAATTATCCCAATAACTATTATCGTAATTTTCAAGAAGAAAATGTATATTGGCAAGGTACAGGAACAGCTCCTGTGGCAGTTCAGGTTCGTGCGGCTGATGCAGGTCCTATAGTTGAAGAGCAGGAAGTATCTTCAGATACACCAGCTTCAATGTTAACTTAAGTTTAAGACTTGCAAATTAGTATTGAGGATATTCATAATACTGTTGCAAATGTGCTGAATACTATGCGTACTTAATCTGTTAAGTGTATCTGAATTGGCAAATATACGTTCACATATACAGTAGAACCCTGATTTAACGAAATGCCATGGGACCCGAAAATGTTTACTCCAAATCGATGCTTCGTTAAATCAGACTTCACCTCCTCCGCCTCCCTCCTTACAACAAAAAAAAAAAGGTCAAATCCTCCGGCATGTCTTGTCAGAATTTAAGGTAATTTTAAAAGAAGTATGTTGGCACAAAACAATAACAAAATGCATTTACCATCAACTGGTAATCTACAACCGTGAAAGAAAAATAAAACCGGCGAAAACCTTACGGAACGCTCGGCAAGCGTGTGCATGGTGAGTTAGGCCATCTTGCGCGCGCCATCAATATGAGAGACGTGATGACTAACACTGCCGAGCCGTCAATCTTTTAGTCTATCTCCTGCCCGCCCCACCAATAAAATTAAGGACATTCCCATGAAAAATTGTGAAAAAAAAATTAAACTGAAGGAAAACTGGATTAAAAGTTTGCGAGAAAATGGTAAAATAAATACGCACGGTGGCGGCAATTATAGCTTGTATGCAAGCCGCGCTCGTGTAAAAACTCGTTGGTTTGCTAGCTAAAAATACTTTGCACACGAGCGTTTTTTAGCTTCTTTTATCATGGCACGCGAGTGTGAATAATCATGCTGCACACCACTGCATTCTATTGGTAATAATATTAATGAAGAGAGCACGCTGCCGTGCAACGCATTCTAACGGAGATGCGAAGCACACTCTATGAATTGGTTCTTGCGCTGTCCACCCCCGTGCTGTGGAGACTGTACCTAGATGCTCGTTCACTCGCTAGCTGCCAGGATGAGGATCTTGGCGTGCATTTGTTATGCAACAGCGGTGCTCGCTTGGCCGTGTCTGCGCGTGTGTATCTGTCTTCCTGTGGCCAAAGTTTTCAACGAATTTTACAAACTTTTTGTTTCTCAGCTGATGGTTTAAGCTTTTCTACTGAGAAATAAGAATATACGGTGGTCAGTGCTAGTATTTTTAAAGGACTTTAATTACAATTAATATTCCATTTTATCAAAGTCACTTAGTTGTTTAATACATTTTTTTGTTATATTTTGAAGGTTCCTGAAAATCCTTTCGCTAAATCGCCGTTTTCATTATTCCCGAGTTCGTTAAATCGGGGCTCTACTGTACATATTGAGAGTAATAACTAAAAACTTACTCTTTTAAGTAGGAAAGTGGATAAACCAAAAAGGAAACATGAATAAAAGAATGTGTATTTTGTATATTTATTACAGGTAAATAGTTGGAAGTTGCGAACTGTACATACATAAAATGGATTAAATTTTGTGAAACCTTTTTGATTTTTTCCCATGTTTTCCATCTACAGTGGAGCCCCGCAACTACGACAAGCGATAATTCTCGAGAATTTTGTCGTAGTTGCGTCGTCGCCGAAATTCCCTTTTTAACCCCTAAAAAAATTTTTTTTTGTTCAAGTCTGTGTTTTTCTTGCTTTAATACCATGTATCAGTGTTACTCTCATTAACACTGGTTTTTAAAACAAAGTAATGTTTTTATATTAAACGCTGACTTTTTCTGAAGATTTTGATATTAGATAAGCCTCCCCAATTTGTGTTGAAAGATAGAAATAAAATTGAAAACTGCGATGGCGCGAGGCCCGCAGCGGCATGAGTGACTAATATCGACTCGAATGTGCTGCGCTCTGTGCAAAGCGTCGTCAACTAAAGAGCTTGTGTACTGTAGCGCATTCTGACGGAGCTATTAGTCTAAGTTTCTGAGCTGTCCACTGGGGCGCTTCATGCGCCATTAGCCTCTACGGCACAGCTCGTGCTTGACTGGCGACTACCTGTCTGTGTAGTATAATATTAGTGTTGCGTACTGGAAATATGTTATGATTGTAAAGTGTTTAAACGCTCGATACTTATATTTCTGTTACGTTACACGCTTCTACAGGATTGTACAGTATAATAAACCCTTTTTTTTTCAATATCACGAAAAATTTACAGTGCGCGGAGTAACTTGCCGACTGCGTGCAGACCAAAATAAAAACAATACCTACCTCAGACGTATTAATTCGACTTCTCTGCTCACCAGAAAATAAAAATAAACCACAGAAATATAAACACAACTTCTTGTCAGCAAGGAAAATGAATTGCGTGAATGTAACGCGACATATTTTTGGTGTCGGGCGTAGTAAAGTGTTGAATGTAGCAACTGTAATTTTTTAGCGCGTGGTAATATATTTTCAGCGTTTTGTTACACAAAATCACGGTAAAATGAAACTTAGTAATATTTTAATTGTACGGCATCTTTATTTTTGATTAAATAATATACAAAGTTCCTAAACATTTCCTACAAATACTTAATCAAAACCGTAAATAAAATTGTAATATCAATATAATCGCGCACAAAGATAGTCAATAATCAATCCAGTCAGTTCCAAATAAAATCCAATAAAATAAAGCCAAGAAACTTATGCAATATCACAAGATGTATCTAAAAACCAAGCTACGTGCGAACTGTGTAAACACACAATGGTAAGTGCTACGCACGAGATAAAGGTTTTTTTTTTGTGTCGCCCTCTCATTTGCTGACCTTGCTCGGAATCACAAAGAAGGGTATAAAGGCTGAAGAGGAGAACATGAGCTACTTGGCTATCACTGTTGCTACGCATGCAGTCGATGTACAGAGCAAGCTATAGGCTGTTCATGGTAAAGTGAACACTTTTCAAAACTATTTCCATGAGAACAGCAATCAATAAATATATTTTGTAGTGGTCGTGGACATAAAATTTCAGTTGAGTTTTAAATATACGCTATGTCTAATATAAAAACGTAAATGTTTATCATAAATAGGCGACGGAAGAATGCAAATCGGCAGAGGGAAAACAGTAACTAGGTGCTCAAGTGTTCATTTTACCGGTAGGCCGTAGACAGTGCATGTGGTGTGAGTAGGGGCAGAAATGGAGAGGGAGAAAGAGGACGGAAGAGATGAGTCATCACGTTACCTGCTTATCTTCGGTGTTGTGTGCATGGTCTAACTTACCAGGCGCGTGGCCTACCTACTGAGGCACGCGGCGCAAATGTATTTCAGCAGACGTTTTTAGAGTTTTTCGCCGATTTTTTTCTTTAATAGCTGCGACTTATTTATTAATGGACACCGCCTCTATTATGCACGCTTACAGACGTATTTTAAAACATCATTCCTACTTTAAATAGTATTTTTATTACATGAACTTTTCGATTTTAATTTTTTAAATTTTTTTTTAAGGGGATCAAGAATATTGTCGTAGTTGCGTTGTTGTCGTAGTTGCCGATGTAGTAGTGGGGTTCGACTGTATAAAGTATCATACGTGCATCCTGTTGCTTATCTTGGAAATACATTTTATTACTTAATACAATGAATGGTGTATGTAGTTCTATATCATCACCAAGATTTGTTGTGCAATGTTAATTTTTTATCATCACTTGTACTGGGTACACTACCCCTCCTAAACCACTGGTATTCAATGCTCTGGCTAGCTCAACTTTGAATGCTCAAATTTGCTCGGTCGGGGTCCGATAGTAGGGATGAGATTATTTAAAAATAATAAAAACTGTTCTTGGCGACATTGTTTATTTCAAATTTGATTTAAAACAGAAAAGAAACATCTTAATATAGACCATGTCATCGGTCGGTGGGCCCATGTGTTTTACAACACCATTATATTATTGTGATTCTCATTTTACAGGTCCCTCAACCAGCATAGCACTGCTCGAAGCTGCCAATCGGCTTGTAATTTTCGAATAGACTAGACGATCACAGTTCGGCAGAAAAAAATATTACCGCTACCTTAACTTAAATCATTAGGCCCATGTACAAATCAATATAAGACTATTAACACAATTGTGTACATGCTGTTATTGCTGACTCTTACAGATGGCATGTGTGTCGTCTAAGTATACCTAATAGGCCAAAAATCAATCTGAAGGCTATTTAAAGTATGCCATGTTATAAGCCCTTTTTGAATAGATTAGTTAAAAAACTAGCATTCTCTAAAATAAACTGCTAGATGATGATAATCTTTAATATAATATTATATCAACAATACGTTTATGACAGGTTAGCAGAGGCCTACTCTAAACAATAATACAACTGTTGCAGTGTCAGTAGACTACACATACCATCGTGACATGTTATCTTCCATCAAATACAATAGTTGAAAGAAAATACAAAAATAACCATTAAATATCTGCAGAAAATAGCAGCAGAAGTCAGTCTTAGTGCACCTCATAAAAAAATGAAACGCCACCCTAAATGTAATACTAGCCTAAATCACAGTTACTATACTGCAGTAATACATTTTAAACATTTTAACAGTGATATATTCCACTTCAATCTTCTTCCAT
>PNEQ01004877.1:0-33132 GCA_003012365.1 Medauroidea extradentata
ACTGGCAGACTAGTAGAAATTAGTTCACTAGTTACAAGTTACTAGTGTGGCTTTGAGAAACGGAAAAATGTGCGACTTGTAAAAATTAACTTGTAAACTTGTGATTTTGAGAAACGAAAATATTTAAGACTTGTAAAACTTAACTTGTAAACTTGTAACTAGTAGACTTGTAAACTTGTAGTTTTGAGAAATAGGGCCCAGGACGTGTATTATAAACTCTGAGACAATCGAATTCGAGACAAGAATGTACACATGTTTCAAAACTAGATTCTTCTTTAAATTGGTATGCGACATTTTCCTTGTATTTACTTACAGTCAGAAATGTACCAGTGGCGGATCGTGGGTTGTTGCCAGGTGGGGCTGCAGTTGCCAAGAGCTGTACGGGGTTGTGAGCTGGTTGACTCTACAGTCACTGACACGCTGATGTGCAGGTGCCCCTTACTACTGAGTGGCCACATAAGATCTAGTAGCTCATGGTCGCTGGTCTACGGCGCGTTCATCAAGAGTGTACAGTTCCTACTATCTGCAGCCCCACCTGGCAACAACCTACGAGCAGACACTGAAATGTACTAAACAAGAAACCAACGAACTATTGCATTCATGTAGATAAAAAAAATATTGTTGGAACAGTTGTTTACGATCGTTAACAGCTGAAGTCGATGATAATAATAACCATTGATTTTTAGCGAGAAGAATTTTGCACCAATTGTTTACTATACCTTGCGGATACAACGGAATCTCTGCGTCGTGGTTAATGTTTTTAACTGTCAGAGTCTTGGGGCTCTACCCACTAATCACAGACACGTGATGTTGCAGTAATCTTGTTCTGATTGATGCAGTCATGTACATGATGCCTCTACACAAAGACTCGCTGCCAATTACCACGGAGCAGAGTGTCAGAAATGCACTTGAGGCCGTGGTACATAATTCAATGCTAAAAGCATTAATATATAACTGTAGGTTTCTTAAAGCCAATTTGCGAAAGTTAAACAAGAGCAACCATAGACAATAGTTTTAAGTGTTACGAACTTCTGAGGAACAATCTCTGACGCCGGAACCTCGTGTATTTAACTGCGGCGCAAGAGATCACACGTAACGAATTAGTAATTATGGATAAGTATTTACTCATAAAGTAGGCAAATGCTACTATCTAGGATTGTCATTGAGTATTTTATGCATACTGGCTTCGAAAAAAGCGTAGAAATCAATTTATGTTTTCAGCGTTTATTTATCTATAGTGCAACGATTTTGTCGCGAAAAGATTCTTGCCCCATTGTGTTTCAGTGTCTCACGTTCACATCTGCAGCTCTGCTTCAAGGTTATTGGTAGCGTGTCTTTGTTCAGACACACCTCTCATTTGACTGCTCCAATTAGAATACGATTATTGTGGCTCCGTACGTCTGTAATTCGCCAATGCAAGTGAGAGTAAAAGCATCCAATCACAGACGATGTAGCACAACAGCAGATCTGCACATGACGCATTGAAACCAAATGCTGCAAAAATGTTTTCGCCATAAAATCGTGGCTCTATTTATCTACAATGTACTCTTAAGGCTCTAAACGAAGTCGTGCAAAAATATTTTTACGAAAATTATCAACCCCTGCTCATAAGGTTTTGAAGCACTTCTGAATCCCTTTTTACTTTGTTATTTTTGATTATTAGTAATTTTCTGCCTCTTTTTAACATAATCAAATCATACCTATAAGACTAATCATCAAAGAGTCAAAAGTTAGCCAGTTAAATTTATATCACGTTTTGATACGCTCGCTTTCTTGTCTGTCTGTTTGCTGGTTCGGTATAAATTTTGCTTATTTAAAACAAATTGCAAAATTTTACACACACAAGATTGAAAATAAGAAAATAATTTTTTAACTAAACATGTATCACGTTATTAAGACTTTCTAAAACGCATATATTAATTTATCTTATGAAAATACTTGTAAGAATTAAAACGAAAATTATGGAGCGCATGTAATAGTTAGTAGTGTAGAATGTAGAGAGTAGCTGTTATTTGGAAAAATCACACAACAGTTCATATAATTTGCAGTGAAATTAAATTTTTTTTGTGTTTTAGGTGAAGTGTTCAAGCATTGCGTCGTGCGCCCCAAATGTTTCGTTTTAAATATTACAAGCATTTTCATAGGAGAAATATTGTATACTTTCTAGTCCGCTTTAAAAAAACGCTACAGTATAATTCATTTTTACCTTTAATTAATATTAATATTTTTAAATAATATTACTCTAGACAAAAACGGACTTCCAAAACGATCCATTTAACAAGAACCAGCCATACAAAAATTATTTTATCACTGTAACAGGAAGGGGAAAAAATATTTCGGCTGTGTACATACCGACAAGAGAGGCGGGCAAAGGGTAGAAGAGAAAGAGATAAACGTCCCAGAAAAAAAGATTATTTTGTAAATTTATTTCTTCTATAGTGACAGTGGCGCTGCCGTGGTCGGACGCGGTGGTGCTGACAACTACGGTCGTGGCAGGCTCTATGACTTTCCCCCTCGCTCCTCTCTTCTGCGGCACAATTTGATTAAAGGCACAAAAACTCTTTTGTTTTCTGCCAGCAGTTTCCGTGGACACGCGAGGCGAGAAAAAAAGATCTAAAACAAAACGAAAAATTTTTTTTTTTTACATTTGTCTGCACGAAATGGTTTCCACGTGGTAAAACATTAGTATTATAATATTTTTTTGAATCGTTCCATTTCGTTAACCCCTTTCGCATTTTAAATTCTAGGAAAACTTGAGATAAAAAAAAATCGCTGTCCTGTGACACATAACATTTTTTCTTCAAAATGCTATGCTATTTTTAATTAGTTTGGTGATTTTTGGTTCATTAAGCTCATGAATTAAACTTTGGAATTTTTGAGCTGGAAAATTACTGTGTTAGAAGAAGAAGAAACTACATTTTAAACTCATGTTCGAGTTACTTTTGCTAGGTAACTGCTTAATTCGGCCTTCAAAGACACTGAACCAATAGCAGACCTGTAAGAAAAGGCAAGGGATGATGGTTAATCGCGAGAAAATTGGACTGTTTGCTGGATTTCAACACACGCTCAGTTTACCAGAAGACTACTGGCTTTAGCTTGTACGTGAAGCTGTTACCCTATTTGACTGAGCCAATTACTAATATTTTATACCTGTTATTGGACTGCAGACAGCTATGTTGTGTCAAAAGTATATCACCGAATCATATAAGTTGCAAGAAACTACAGTGTTTTCAAGGGTATGTTGGCACAAAACATTTTCGCGATATCCCGTAATCTCTAATACTTAGTGCCACGATTTTGTCGCGAAAACATTCTTGCCCCACTGTGTTTCAGTGTCTCACGTTCACATCTGCAGCTCTGCTTCAAGGTTATTGGTAGCGTGTCTTTGTTCAGACACACCTCTCATTTGACTGCTCCAATTAGAATACGAATTCGCCAATGTAAGTGAGAGTAAAAGCATCCAATCACAGACGATGTAGCACAACAACAGATCTGCACATGACGCATTGAAACTAAATGCTGCAAAAATATTTTCGCCATAAAATCGTGGCTCTACAATACTGAATGAAGTATTACATTGTAAGAAGTAAAAACTGGCCACTCACTGGAGCAGCAATCAGTATACAAGTAGCTGGGAACATAGTGTATATAGGATTGTGAATTCTAGCACGCAGGTCGTTGAACCCGCGACATTTCTGGCTGTCTTCTGATAGTCACCAATTCTGACACGAATAAAATTTTTCGATTCGATTTTTTCGAACTATAAAAGTTTCGCCCCATCCTGTACGGCTGCGTGAAAATAGCTACACAGACTAAGAAGGAGTGAAGAGATTTTTGGTCAGCGCTTAACATCGATGTCTTAAGCGCCGGTGAGGGATAATATAGAGCAGCACCGGAATGAAAGTGCGGGTAAACGGGAGATCCCCGAGAAAACCCTGCAACTAGCGGCATCGTCTGGCATACGAAATTTAGGGGAGCAATCCCACCGGGAATCGAGCCCGGATCGCCTAAGTGGGAGGCGAGAGGTCTGACCATTCGGAAACCGCGGCCCCTAGAGACTAAGAGATTTCTTTTAACCAATCTTCAAAACCCACTGGAGACAATGAGAAGGGAAGCAATATGGCCGACACTAGTTCGGATGTGAAGAGAAATACTACCTTCATGTGCAGAGCCATAACTGTCTTTAGTAGAAGGCCGCGGCCTTATATCTGGCAACCCTGCCAGGAAGGATCATTTTAACACTTCTTTTGTCTCGCGAACGGCAGTGGCTTCCCCTGATTCGCCGGTATGAGGGCACAATAACGAAACAGGTACAGCCATGCTTTTAAAATGACCCTTGTGTGCAGGGTTGCCAGATATAAGGCCGCGGCCTTCTACTAAAGATGGCTATCGCAGAACGCAAAATGGGTGGGCACTGTTTTCATAGTGTTATGGTGATTTACCATGAATATTTCTTACGGCAACATACCTTTGAAACCTCTGCAGTTTCTTTAACATGCGTGATTGGATGAATAATTCCGACACGGTACGGCCGTCTGCTGACCAATTATAAACGTCTCATTGGTTCTGTCAAATAGGGTTATTGTTTCACGTACACATGAAATCCAGTAGCGTAAACAAAACTTCCGAAATGCTGAACGTACGCTCATACTTAGCAAGTAGAAAGTTTTTCCTGCGATAAATCTCCATATGTAATAATCAGGGACGGAATGTTACCACTGCAGGGCATATTAAAGGTCGTATCCATAAACAGTTTTCGGTTGTTATCCATGTCTTTTCGGGCTGAAACACGCACTATAAAACTCTTTCGGTGGTTGGTTGACTACGTAGAAGAGAAGAGCCATTCTCTTTCAGATGAATGTTATCAGATGGTGATTGGAAAGCCCGTCCAGCTGTTTCCATTGCATTTTAATAACAATGGTGGCAGATTTAAGGCTTCTCTGGAATAACCTTTCACACAATATTTGATGCATCATAAGTAAATACGGAAATGTTAGAAACTTTTTTATATGAGAAATCGGTTGTATGAATCTATCATTTTTTCCCGAATATCAAAAGCTACTGTTAAATACGTGTGATCTGTTTGAAATGTAGTCTTCGTAATATTCTAGCGAGGATTTGCTGCAAAATGGGATTATTCATTAACCAAAATTGTTTCTGCACTTCTAGTGTATATATTTATAATTCTTGGTACAATTGTTTTGAATTGTGGTTTAATTTTCTTTATGGAAGATATGGCCAATAGTAGGAACGCCCACGACCATAACATTGTTGAAAATGTCAGCAAATATGATCGAAAATGGTAGGGTACGTTCCTGTACTCACTCAGAGTACTATCCACAGGTAGAAAAACTGTAGTACTTTTCTTGCCACTATTTTGTGGCGAAAATATTTTTGCACCATTTCATTTCAATGCCATATGTGCACATCTGCAGTTCTGCTTTATGGTCAGTGATTAAATGTGCAGAAATATTTTCGCGAAAAAAATCGAGGATCTAGCTATTTTGCTACATTTACACACGAAACAAAAGTGCAAGCGCTTTCAGCTGCATTTATTTGAAATATGTTTGTAGAATGAGGAAGGTGGACACGCTGCCAGAAGAACGGCTATTGACAGAACTTTCGAATGGCGACTGTATGTACGGTCCTAAGTCATCTGAGGAAGCTCAGCAGACGGCAAGAGAGGTTCAGGGCCAATTGTCTACGCCATCAAGACTGCTCTTCTTCGTAATTTATAACTGTACCCATCTCAGCCCAATTCTTACACATTACATTAACAGTAGTTTACAACAAATAAAATATGTTTTGATTCCATATTTTTGTACAACCGCACGCTATTTTTATCTAGCTATTTAAAGTAAAAACTGTTCAGACGATACGAATGAACTATATTAGAGTGAAATCAAATGTGTTAAGCTACAAAATGACACCTTTGCAATTTCACGTGAAAGTTTTTTGTATTAAAAAACCTTGAGTGTACCTAAATGTTTACGTATGTTTACATGCTTTAAAATTATTATATTATTCACATATAGTTTATCTGATGTAAGAATTCTATATTTTGACAGTTCACTTCTGAGAAGTATGCCTGTAAACAGGATTGCGGAAACAGTGCTTTTCCAGGAAGCCAGGTAGGTTTAAAGCTCCAAACAATGGAACTGCCAGGTATATTTCTCAAAAAAGAAAATATGGTAAAGTTACATTAGACATATTTTAGAATAGTTTTTAGTTTGAAAAAACCGCGAAAATACTTAAATCGCTACTTCGACGTGCCCTTGTATGAAAACTACGGAACCGAAAGAAACGTTTTATTTGAGGAAAATTTTTATTAATGTTATGTGTAAGAGTTGGATAGTGTTCGGTACTGTTATGAAATTATGTAATTTTTATGTACAGTTCCTCTTTAAGAGCGCCGTCTACCAAGAGCTAAAATTGCGTTGCAGCGTGTTCGTAAACATATGTATATATATATATATATATATATATATATATATATATATATATATATATATATATATATATATATATATATATATATATATACACTAAACGAAACTATTCCACATGCGCCCATTGGGCCAAAGTTCTAAAATAAACACACTTTGGAGTTGGACAATACCGCAATATCATTGATAAAACACCATGCTCGTTAAAAAAACGTAGTTTCTGAGAACGGCGTTTTCAGACCGCCGTACTACCAAATGAACTAACCGGATCTAGACTTGCACGGAACCTCGCTGCAGACTTTAAACAAGTTAAATTATATGGTTAAGACCTGTACGCAATTGATTACTTTAACATTTGACTTTACATCTTCTTTACTTTAAAAGTATTTTGTCAATACACAACACAAACGTAAAGCTAACGTAACGACAGTTGAAGAACGATTTGAGAATCTGTTTATGAATCGAAATTTTTGTGATAGAAATCATATTTTTTGCCATGAAAGCATATCACGTAGATATTAAAAACAATAAGCCCAGTCGTTAAAAATATTTTAATTTTATGATAAAATTTTTCAGAACACAAGCAACGCCATCTACTGACGTTCATTTACAAATATTTATCAAATGCCATTTGCAAGGTTTACTGAATACATTTAAGAGATTCCTGTTACATTTTTCATGAAATCCAAGTGCTGGAGGATAAAACGATGCTCAGAAATAAAGATTTTTTATCATAGTATACATAATCAGCTGTTCTTTGTAAACGGAAATCTTGACTTTTACTTTAGGTTTTCAGTTTATCGGAAACGTAAAGTTAAGGCTACTTGAGTTTACATTTTTCGGCGCCATTGTAAATGACCTCTTACGCCATGTTTCAAAAGTTATCGTAAAGTCAAATGCTAAAGCTTACAATTGTGTAAATGACTTTACCGCCTAAGAGTGTTCAAGTGCGATAATGTCATATTTTATTTTATATGAAATATTGTTAGTTTTCTAGACGATACTTGTGAGTGCAGTTTCCTCTTACGAAACAATTTTAGCTGGCGTATTTTTCTCATAACGGTGCGTCAAAGTCAAAAGTTGCATTTTCTGCTGCCAATTGACTTACGTACGTGAAAATAATTCGCAGTGAAATAATATAATATGGGCTACGTAATAAAACATAAAAAAATCCAGTGAACTTTTTCTGTACTTTTGCGATTTTATTAAAGTTCAAAATATTACGTTGCGGGTTTTTTAAAAATGTTTTGTGGCATAGCTCATGGGATGTAAGTTCGTAATGAGTTATTTTGTTTAAGTAATATGTCAGTTGGTTTCCGCTATTTGCATGGCAGCGTAACAAGCAAATTTTGTTTTTGATACCCCATTATGAGAAAACTATGAGTGCAAAAAATTGTTTCGTAGGAGTAAAATGTACTCTTAAGTGTCGTCTACAAAACTAACAATATTTCATAAAAATATAAAGTGATGAGTTCATCGCACCTGAATACCCTTAACGTCCCGTAGTAAAAAGCGTAATTCTTGCAACAAGTTCAACAATAGGCTCGTTGCGGCAATGCGGCATTTGACGAACGCTTCAAGGTCGGCTTTATAGATTCGTCACTTTTAAGCCTTTAACGCTTAGATAAGCTGCGCCCTTAAGAGGGCGTGGTACATAATTCATACGTTAAAAGCGTTAATCTTTAACTATAGGTTTCTTGAAGCCAATTTGCGAAAATTGAACAATAGCAATCCTAGACAATAATTTTAGCCAACGTTTTAAACAAAATAGTTTCCAGTGTTACGAACGTCTGAGGCACAATCTCTGACGCCGGAACCTCGTGCATTTAACTGCGGCGCAAGAGATCACGCGTAACGAATTATTAATTCCGGATAAATATTTACTCATAAAGTTGGCAAATACCATTATCTAGGATTGCCATTGAGTATTTTATACATATTGGCTTCGGAAAAAGCATATGAATCAATTGATGTTTTGGGCGTTAGGGCTATTTATCTACCACGCACTCTTAAGACATCAGCAGAAAACCTGTAATATGTCTTACTGTAAGTAGGAAGGTCATTTTAAGTATCAGTGGCTATTAAGAGGAACACAATGGTATTCACGTTGCTGATCAAGCCGATAAGATAAAGCCAAGGTTCTTGTTTACCCTCGTTATCACAGATGTGAACGTAATTCCCACACTTATTGATTCAAGCGCTTCAAGTTCTTTACTAAATCATACCATATGTTATGAGGTGTTGCGTTCATTGCCTGTAAGAAAGACTTAAGTTTTCAAATCTGTTCGTATATTCCAATTAAAGCTCCAATATTTTTACTTGTTGAAACATTTGTGTTGGTATTTTTCTAGACAAAGAATTCGAAAAAAAAAAAAAAAAAAAAAAAAAAAAAAAAAAAAAAAAAAAAAAAAAAAAAAAAAAAAAAAAAAAAAAAAAAAAAAAAAAAAAAAAAAAAAAAAAAAAAAAAAAAAAAAAAAAAAAAAAAAAAAAAAAAAAAAAAAAAAAAAAAAAAAAAAAAAAAAAAAAAAAAAAAAAACTTTTCATTTGCTTCGTGCTTTTAAAACATATAGCAGCATAGTTCACTGTGAACAGAGTGGCACAGTCAACGATATATGTTTGTACAATACGGCGAAACAAATATGTTTACCGAACAATATATAAAAACGTAATGTATATTTAACTGGTTTTAACACTTTAATGTTGAGAAAAAATCTGTCAGCCCACAATATATAAATTTGTTTATGGCGAAACAAATAGCTTTACCTAACAATAGGCCTATACAAAAACGTCAAATATTTATTTAGTTGTTCTAACGAAATGGTTTGTTTTAAAACTGGACTAAAACCTCTTGTTGAGAGAAATAAACTTTGCCAGACAACCAAATATTTAGTCGAAGCAAGTTTTACAGTCTTGTTTGGCCGATATTCAAATGTATATATGGGTGACTGTACCAAACCTTATTGTTTGTGTGTGTTCTTTAATTACACAAACGTATCAGGGAACAGTTTCATAATTTTGCTTAAAAATGATAAGCGTGACACGTCAAAACTTTAAAGGCACTATGCAAGGGATTTTATTTGACGGAGAATCTGTAATAGGTTAATCACAAGTATAACGATCTTTGAAAGTTGTTCCTAAGCGAACATCACTCATGCAAGTTGTGCCGTCTTAGAATAAACGTCTATGTGACGAATGTCTGAACACCGCTCGGTGACATGGTCAGGCCGCCAACTTTGTAACTCGAAGGTTATAATATTCACGTTTTTAAGATGGCCGCCTGATTGCACGTTCGAGGCATATTCTGTGTAAGCGGTGAGGACTTATAGGCGTAAGTGTGGTCTTCACGCTGATAACTTGCCTTTATGAGACATCACTTATGATCCTATCATTTTATGACGTAATATTAAAGATAAAAGTGTACTGTTTACGCCAATACCTTTCAAAATATTCTGCACCAAGATTTTCACCTTCAAAGTACCACAAACACACCTATTTTCGCCATATTCCGCAGCATAAAAAAAAACCTGAGAGACAAATTGAGGAACTGAAATGGTATAAGCGTATGTAAGGTTCTCTAAACGACCGTCGAGTAATTCTTAATAATGTAGTATTGGCTGAAGCTCTGCAGACCATTCGGTGGCTTGGATAGACGGCCGCCTTAAGCACCGCATGTCAATTTCACTTCCTGGCACTTACAGGCGATATTTAGAGATTATGGTATACCGCGAAAATGTTTCGTGCCAACATACCCTTGAAAAAGCTGTTGTTTCTCGCAACATATTTGATTCGGTGATATACTTCTGACACAACGTAGCTGTCTGCAGACCAATAACAGGCATAAAATATTTCAATATCGGGATTCTTATTGGTTCAGCCAAATAGGCTAACAGCTCCAGTCAGTAATCTTCTGGCAAGCTGAATGCGTCTTGAAATCCAGCAAACAGTCATAATTTCCCGCGATAAACCATCATCTCTAGCGATATTGCATTAGATCTCTCACTCAACCTCACCCTTAGCGTTACATTGACAGTATACTTCATAGTAACATATCTCAGACTTATTAGAACCTAATCATTTATTTCTAGAAGAGATTAGAAATGAGAATTTAAATATTATTTTTGTTTAGCGTTTTGATAAGGACCCTCTTCAGATTAAGGCCGATAAATTAGTGTCACGTGTTATCTGCCAGAACACATTTCTTTAGCAAATGTGTATCTTCAGATTATCATTTGTATTCACTAGATTGTACGTAACGCATGTAAAGTTTCCAGAGAGTAAACGCGACTTGGAGCAAACATGCTGGAAGGTAACCTTAAATCCATTTATTAATTAATATTTTTTCATTGTTTCACCTAAAACGTTCATTTACAGCCAACGAAAAATTATTTAAGAAATTGTTTAGACCGAGGTCAATAAATCTTGCTTTATTGCAAGTAAGTGTTAAAAAATAATTTACTTTTTGTTACCTAAATATCTTATCAAAAGATTCTTTTATGGCAATGTTATTTTCTCGATGAGCAAAGAATATTTATTTTAACATAACGACTGTCTTTAACTACAACTAAGCAAAGGAAAAATATTTTTTTACATAACGTTGTCTTCATAAATTAAAATAAAGCACTAAAAATAATTATTTTATAGTAGCGGTTTAACTACAACCAAATAAGGAATGGAAATAATAGTTTTTTCCAGTTTGTCTTCGATAGCTTCACCTAGTGTGACCAGTTACAAACCAACCCAGTGGAACTATGTCAAGTAGATAATATTATGTGCTTATTGTTATAGTCTGGGTTATCGCGTGCTTGTGAAACATTTACAAAGTCTCTTAAGCGCACTCAAGCGGGATAAAATCATGATTTTATATTTTTAAGACATATTGTTAGTTTTGAAGACGATACTTGTAAGTACAGTTTCCTTTTACTAGACAATTTTAGCTCTCATAGTTTTCTCATAACTGTGCGTCAGAGTATTTAATGAAATAATCACGGTTAACTGAAACCCCACGCTCTACACAATGAAGCATTTAGAAACCCACAATGTAATATTTCGAACTAAAAATACATAAATAAATAAACCAACAAAGTACGAGAAAAAAGTTGAGAACCCAGCAGTTTTTTAAAATACAAAAGTAATTCACTGAAGCTAATTTAATGTTTGGTTACGTAGCCCGCAGCATGTTATTTTACGATGAATAATTTCATTTAAGTAAGTGAATCCGTTTTTACTATATGCATGTCAGCATAATACGTATATTTTGACTTTGGTGTACCGTTATGAGAAAACTATGAGAACTAAAATAGTTTCGTAAGAGTCAACTGTGCTCACAACTATCATTTACAAAACTAACAATATTTCATACAAATATAAAATTATATTTTTATGGCACTTGAACACCCTTAATTAACGTATCTGACAACATCGGAGTAAAAAAAAAATCATCGTAAAAATAATTTACTTCTCAATAGAGAGCTGCTAAATTCGCGTTGTTGTTTGTTGACTTCATATCAGTTCACAATCATGTGCTTTCAACGGTCGCGAGCCGCTGTGATATCACATGGCCGTCTTCAGTAGAAGGCCGGAGTCTTGAATGTGGCAACACTGCATCGGGGGCCTGCTGCTTGTCACTTCTTGGCCACCCTAGTCTCTGCAACGTGTATAGATACAGCTTTAGTGGCGTGTACAAGTCTACACTGACTACTGCAGCCAATGAGTGACCGGCAGCAGGCCTCCGATGCAGCGTTGCCACATTCAAGACTCCGGTCTTCCACTAAAGACGACCATGGATATCAGCCACGTGTGTGACCGCACCATTGAACTGCTGGTAACAAGAGTTCTCCACGGCAGGCCATGACATTGCAGGCCAACTGGATAAGTCGAAAAAGCCTACAGCTATTTGGAGTTTAGTCTGCTGGCATAAAATAACCCGAATTTTACATATCCCTACGTCTCAATGAATCAATGTATTTTATTGTGATTATTTTCAAACAGTACGTGTTCCACGTAAAATAGAATATCGTGGCAGGAAGAGGTTTACGAAAACATTACTTTCTCATGTATGCACATAATGTGTATTGTTGTCGTCCAGTCTGTAGAGACATTTGTCTTGCTGCCAGTAATCGTTCATTCTTTCTTGAACGTGTAATACAGTGGAATGTGGTATACAGCCAGCTGGTCGTTGGACCTGCGATATTTCTAGGTCTCTGGTGTTGAACAAAAAGAAAATTGGCCACAGCTTGTTTCAACGCCTCACGTGCGCATCAGCAGTTCTGCTTCGTAGTTATTGGCTAAATGTCTTCGTATATTGACGTCTCTCTTTTAAGGGCTTGTTTCCGAGTTTTTTCAGACTTGTGCCAATAACCCAAATATTTTTTAACAGAAAGTTTTTAAAAAATTTGAGTCAATGTGCAATCACACGATGCACAATACTGTGGACGCGTTTTTTAAATAACGTACCATTCGCCAGCAAAAAAATCTAATTTCCTTCATTTTTGCTTATTTTCACGACGAAAAGCGTGGTAATTTGGGTAACGAAATTTAAAAAACAGTTCAGTATAATTGTACAAAAAAATTCACCTACAAATTATAACATGTAAGTGTCAAAACTGTGCAGCGAAATTTTGATATGAGTATTAGGTAGCAATAAAAAAATATTTTCGAAATCACTGCAAAACTCCGTAACACGGCTTTAACTCTGCCAGTCAGAATAGGGTTACTGCGACACCATATGTAGAGCTAGTGACTTTTGGTGAAAAGAATTCTGCAACAACATGTTCCAATGCCTTACGTGCCTACTTGCAACTCTGGTTCGTGGTTATTGACAGAATATAATAGGGCAGAGGCGTGGCTCATTTGACTGCACCAACCAGAGCAATGTTACCGCGACACAACACGTCCGTGATTAGCTGGTAGAACCCCGAGACACCGAAAGTTAAAAACTTCCAATCACAGACCATGAAGCAGAGAAACAGGTGTTCACATAAGGCATTGAAACAAATTGTTGCAGAATTATTTTCACCAAAAATCACTGGCTCTAACCATATGTCTATTAATTGCAGCTAGAATCCCAAGACGCTTGAGAATTGAAAGCACCCAATCACTATAGACTCCTGTTTTTCGCAAAAATAATTTTGCCCCAGTTTGATTCAGTGCCTTACGTGAACATCTGCAATTCTGCTCCATGGTTATTGACAGCGTGTCTTTGTGATCTCATTTAACTGAGCCAATTACAACAACGTTCCTGCAACACCACACATCTGTGATTTGCCGGTATAATCCCAAAGCTAGTGAATCCAACCCCTGACCCGAAACAGAACTGCAGATGTGAACTAGAATACATTGAATCAAGTTGGATCAAATAGCTTCTTACAAAAATCAAGGATCCCTCATAAAAAAATGACCACTAACAAACAGGAAACTTCGAATGATACAGCGCGTTGTAAAATTTAACATAAATACGATAACTGCTGCAAGAAACTAATTTTGCTTCTGAAGCAAAGTTTTCGTGTCTTAACCGAGGTTAGACTGGCGCAAAAAAAAAAAACAGAGCGAACAAAAAGCAAACGTGATTTGAAATGTTTTACAATTCGAATTTCAATCCAGTTTTACATGAAATCATAGCGCGAATATCGAAATTAACAAGGGTTTTATTTTTTGCTTGGCTTCGTTTTCCTTTTTTTTACATCGCTATCTTGTAACTTTGCATGCTCTGCAATTTCCTGTCCACAAAACCTGACGACGCGGAGTAATGTCGCACAATAAAAGTAATGATGTCGTTTAGTCTGGAGTGACATTTGTCTTGCTGCCAGCAATTTTCTTGGTCGTGTTATCCTGAGACAAGGGTCTGGGACGTAGTAACTTGCCCTATCCTAGGAAATTTGTTTATCTTCGGCGATTGAGTGTAAACTTAGAGCCACATATATTATTTTTATTGTAGTTTTCTAAGCTACACAGACAAAATTTCTTTGTAGTGGCTACAAAATATTTTGTAAAATTTAATCCCTTCCAAGCAATTTTGTAGTGAATACCAAATCTTTTAAAGTATTCAGTAAGCTGTTTGTCGGTAATTACGAAATAATAAAGTTCCCAAGCAAAAGTTTGTGGACACTGCAAAACATTTGATGTTCGCCACAAAATTATTTGATGGGTTCTATATTGACAAAATATTTTGTAACCACTACAAAGCTGTTTTTCTCTGTGTAGAAAACAAGTTCTTCCATACAGGGCACATAATTTGTAGACATCAGAAACTAAGCTAAACTAGCTTAAAAAAATAAAAAATAACTGTCACAGGAGACGGGGATAGGATGGGATGTGTCTGGCTCAATCGCCGAGGATGAACGACTGCCTCCGAGCATTTTCGAGGAGCGAGAAAGTTAAGGCGATCCAGGCGCTCGTATCCTGAGATGGAGGAGCATATTGATCTTTGAAGAACTGTGCAATGGGAGTGCATGACCGGATTTAGTTTCTTGGACATACTCCATTGCGATTGAAATGACTGTCAATGAAAACTAAAGATAATAGAAAAACATATATGAGTTGAGTATGCTTTGGTCGACAGGATATATACACAACATAAAATTCCCTAAATGGAATCAGGTCAAATAAAACTAACGACAAACAGATAAGAAATAAAAATAAATAAAAAAATCATAAGAAAACTTTGACACCTCCAAGGCAGACAACCCACGTTTGAGATTTGCTTTGTCAAAGGGACAAACAGAGAAAATGTATGACCCACAAAATAAATAATAAAAGTACGGTACAACGATGAGGCGAAACAAAACCAGCTATATAACAGACACGAACAGGAAACAACAAGCGATACAACGATGAGACGAAACAAAAACACCTTAGATAACAGACACGAACATAAATAAATACGACAAACCTGGATTGTTTGGTGGCGTCGGAATATATTTTGATTTAGATTTTTAATTTCTTATGCGTTGTCCTTGGTTTTGTTGACACGATAATATTTTTGGAATTTTATGTTGTGTATGTAGGCCTATCCTGTTGACTAAAGCATACTCTGCTTAGTTATTTTTTCTATTATCTTTAGTTTTCTTCGACAGTCATCTATATCTAGTACCCGGTAGTTTTCGCGAAAAGATTTTTGCCCCACTTTGTTTCAGTGCCGTACGTGAACACCTGCAGCTCAACTTCATGGCTATTGGCAGAGTGTTTTTGTGCAGAGTCGGTATTCATTTGACTGTGCCAATCAGTACACGGATAACTGCCATACATCACGTCTGTGAATTGCCGGTTTAAGGATGCGGTTCACCTCAGTTTTCAACGTCTTTTTTTAATTGTTTCATTTGTACCATATATATTTTCCTATTTTAAACATAAATTGGGACTAAATCTACCTCTCAGGACATTTTTGTATCTCTCATAGTTTTTGCGTAATGAGTCGTAAACGTCAAAATTTGCACTTCACGGTTTTATGAACGCCACTAAAATTAACTGACCTACCAAACCCCAAAAAATTCACAGTGTATAACAGTGTTGTTGGCTATGATTTGACACATATAAAATTTTTTTTGTACTTTTAAAAAATTGTTGAAATTTTAAATTTTCAATTCAAAATTCGGCATTTTTCATTAAATACTAAAATATTTAATTTTTGTGTTTATATGTGTCAAGTCATAGCCTTCAACATTGCTATGCACTATGACATTTTTCGGTTTGGTATGTCAGTTGTTTTTTCCGGCGTAGATAAAACCGTAACGTGTAAATTTTGACGTTTACGACTCATTATGCAAAAACTATGAGAGATACAAAAATTTCACAAGAGGAGGATTTAGTCACTATTTATGTTTAAAATAAGAAATAAATATCTGGTACAAATAAAAAATACGTTCAAAACGGAGGTGATACGCGCCTTTAACGTCCAGACGCTGGGTGTTACGGAAAACCAATCACTGACCACAAAGCAGAGATTCAGGTGCGTACGCAAGGCACTGTAACAAAGTGCTGCAAACATATTTTCACGAAAACTACCAACTACCGGGCCCTGTCTATGTCACAGTGGAGTATGTGCAAGAAACAAACTCCAGAGGAGCATGTTGTCAGGTCTGCCATACGTACCACGGCGCTACTTGTTCGCCGCAGTGATGGTGATGGGTGAGATGCTGAGTACTATCTCAGTGGGCTGTCTCTCCCTTGCTGTCGTCGCCATGGTGAAGAACCAGCCCAAGACGTCACACGACACCTCACAAATCACCACAGACGTCTGCAACATCACCGCCAACACTTCCTCCAGCAGCGAAAAGGTTCGAACAATAATGTTATTTCGATGGCTTGTTTTACTTCGATTGCCTCTACAAGAGTTTGTTATGTAGAACTCCCGGTTCTGTAAAATGAGCACTTTTTTTCTGTATAAGAAATAATGCGTTCTGCCATAGCCATCTTTAGTAGAAGGCCGCGGCCTTATATCTGGCAACCCTGCACACAGGGGTCATTTTAAAAGCATGGCTATACCTGATTTGTTATTGTGCCCTCATACCGGTGAATCAGGGGAAGCCACTGCCGTTCGTGAGACAAAATAAGTGTTAAAATGACCCTTCCTGGCAGGGTTGCCAGATCTAAGGCCGCGGCCTTCTACTAAAGACGTCTATGGTTCTGCAGATAGAACACTGTTCTGTAGGCGGGACTCTTTGTTCTGTGGAAAAAAAAACAACTTAATCGTGTAGCTTCTGAAATCAACTAATACTTTCCGTGAAAATGACGTGGCGCGAGTATATGGAAAAGGCAAAATAATAATATTTCCGGGTTCTCTTATTTTTTTCGAATCTTCAAGGCTGTCTATGTACTGTTGTGATTACCAAGAGCCTCGCCTGGAGGACGGGGTAGTGACGACGGCAGTGCAGTCAGGTCAGTGGATGCACAAGACAAGGGCCTCAGTGATTCTCCCCACCTGCACTGAATTGTGTCAATATAACGCAATGTATCGGGGGAAATGGGGCCTATCTCCTTCAAGCCTTCCAGCCGTCATCACCTCGCCAGGATGGTCCTGGGTCGAGACCCACGACGTGCCGCGGTCCGTCGATAGCCGACACAATAATCATCAGCCTCCATCATGCTAACGGTGAGGTCTACGGTCTCCAAAGGGTCACCCATCATAGAGTAGAACAACAACTTAAATTTATGTAGTACAATCATGTAGTATTTTGTAACTAAACTATATAGAGTAAAGCCACCATAATTATATATATATATATAATTTAACCGTAACCATCACCCTTATCATAACCACATTACTAGTTTCAGTATAAAGTGCCCACCTTTGACTACAGCCACCCAACCACTATAAAACATGACTAAAACATTTAAGTAAAATAAAAAAATTTTGTAACAGTACGCAATCAGATACGAAATGTCCATTGACTTCTTGGCTGCCAGAGTGGTACCCGTGATTGGGATTTCACACTGATGCTTCTTTATTTTGTCTCGGAGTTGTGCAGGGGTGTCCAGATAATTCGAGAACTAACAGCGAAAGTAACACCGATGTATCAGTGTTTGATTTGGTATTTATAAAGAAAATCAGGAATATTAAATGCCACCAATATTCATTGTACAGATTGAGTCAGAACGGAGTGTGTTAATATTACATAGTGATAACTTACACGTAGAAAAATTAAGTAAAAAATGTGTTTTCTATTTGTTCGTAAAGTGGTGCTGCCATGGTAATTAACTTTTTTAAATAAAGAATGTAATACAAATTTATGTTAACCAACGACACTCTGTATAGTGTCAAAGTACACGAAAGTCCGAAAAGTTTTTGATTTTTTTAAAAATTAAATGAAATTTTACAAGTCGATTTTCACCACATTGACTTTGCTGACAAACTGAAAACACATTTTCGACTTACTTTTACATTATAATACTATCATACAAAATTAACAGAGTGTATCCTGATTCAGCATGTTTAACTAACCAGCGAGTGAGATTATTAGGCCTGATTCACGGTGCCCAGTCGGCAGTCGGTATTCGAATACAATTCACAATGTATAGTCCAGCAACTATTACTTTTTTTGTATAATTTTTAAACACTACTAGTTCATCGGTCATGTTTTGAATGTATTGTTTGTGAATATTGCTTTCTTTGCATATTTTAAGTACAGGGAATCTTGAAAAACAATATTTGTTTGAATCACATGATTACGAGAGCAACGCCTAATTGGTTGGGAATTTTCGGCAGTCGGCAGTCCAGCAGTCGAAGATAAAGTTAAACCCCGATTCACATTGCGCAATCAGCAGACGGCAGTTGGCAGACCGCAGTCGACTGTCGAAGATGAATGTGTAAGATAAGATAAGTATATTCACAACGTGTAGTCGACAATCGAGCAGTTGGAGATGGTTAACTTTATCTTCGACTGCTGGGCTGCCGACTGCCAAAAAGTTCCAACCAATGAGGTGTTGCTCTCGTAACAAAGTGATGCAAACAAATATTATTTTTCGAGATGTTATGCGCTCCCAAATTCAATTTTTACAAACAATATGTTCAAATATGTCCGATTAACTAGCAGTTTTAAAAACGATACAAAACAATGAAGGCGGTTGGACTGTATATTGTGAATTGTATTCGGCTTTTGGCAGTCGATTGCAGACTGCGCATTGTGAATCGGGCCTAACCATCTCCGACTGCTGGACTGCGGTCATCTCGACTGCAGGCGACATGAATACACCTATTTAACGTACACATTAATCTCCGATAGCGGACTGCCAACTGCTGACTGCCGATTGTGTATTGAGAATCAAATCTTTAGGTGACTGTCTGGGTGAACGTTTTTTGCACATTCGAGACCTTGAAGTGCTGAAGCGGTAACGGCGGGACAACACAAGCACCACCCCTCTCCCTAGCCTCGGAGCAAGTCACTGAACTCAAGTACAATCTTCTCGCCGACAACGCTCCTGTACGAGACTTTCACTGCTGAGATTCTTAATAGTTTGTTGCAATGGCAGTTTATAATTAGAATTTATTGGTTTGTGGACATACACTTGTTTATCAAACTAGTGTTGAATGACAAAGTACAGACAAAAAACAGAGATAAAAAACATAAAAAAACAGAAGAAAGCAATCCCAGAAGAATATTTTCAGTTGTTTTTTGCATCTTGGTGTTACGACCAGCTGTGTCTCAGCCTGTAGACGGGAATAGATCGCAATTCCCGAAACGTTGCATTTTTTCCCGGTGTTTTAAACTTGTATCGTATTGTCTCTTGCTTTATTGGCTGTACGCTGTCCACTGTCTTTCGTATACTTTCAAATTTTATCATATTGGGAATTGGTCTTCTTTGTATCTGTAATTAGTGTATGGGTGTTGTCGAAATTTGACTGAATTCTATCTTCAGAATTCTTGTGGGATAGCTTTCTTCTGTTTTGTGTGTGTGTGTTTATCTCTGTTTTTGCTCCTTTTTGTTCTTTGTAATTTAACACATATTTGGTCAACAAACCATGAAAAATGGCGTATGTCCACAAGCCAATAAATTCTAACTCCCATTGGTGTCCTTATCAATTCATGACGTCCTATTAAATATAAAGGTGTATTGTACACGCCTATAACGTTTAAGAGATTTTGAGCCGAAATTTTCATACCTTAAAAAGACTGCAAAAACCTTAATTTTCGCCATTTAGAGCCGTTAGAAAATATGATTTATTGAGTAGTCGCAAACTTGAAATAAGTATGCATACGTGTAACGTTAATCAAATGCTATTCCTAAGCAGATGTCACTAATATGTGAAGAACAGTGTTCGAATAATCTGCTAAAGGCCAAAGTTCTGCACGTCACTTGGCGGCCTGGGTAGACGGCCACCTTAAGCAGCGAACTAAGTAGTGTGTGGAACTATGCACAGGTTACTGGGGAGTTCAACTGGAACGAACTGACGAAGAGCTACGTGCTGTCTGGTTCGTCGTGGGGCACCATCGCTACCGTGTTCGTCGGGGCACGCATTGCCGAGTTGTGGAGTCCCAAGCTGGTCGTCGCCATCTCCTACCTCGCCAACGCCATCTGCCACTTTCTTGTGCCTGTGCTGGCCCGTTGGAGTGTTGTGGCGCTCGTCATCAGCCAGGTCATACAAGGAATACTTATGGTGAGTACCTCATAGTCTCCTGGTCCCAAGGCCATCGTGATGTGTATCTTCACCATAGCCTCACTCACTATGTCATCATCCATGTCTAAGCACTGACTCATCTCTTAGTTTGAATGTACCTTTCAGTACCCTCCCAAATAACATTGTTCATTGTACTCATCCATAACCTTCAGCCAGAGTGTCCAAAAAGTCCTCATTAATGTGCTGAATATTCGCAACATACTTCCCCATTGGCCTCATACCTATCAGCCAGGTCGCTTAAAGACTGCTCATTCATGTGCTAAATCTTCGCCATATAATCACCCGTTGGTCATCCATATTCATCAGCCAGGTCGTTTGAAGACTGCTCATTCATGTGCTGAAAATTCGCCACATAATCTTCCAATAGCCTCATTCCATCTCCATCAGCAAGGTCGTTTAAAGACTGCTAATGTTTAATGTTTTCTCGACTCTTTGGTTTAATGGCAATGATGTATGGCAGTTATTAATTTACAATATTTAACCCAATAGTAGCATTCCTAGGGGTGTATCAACATTTTTGACCTGGCATGTTCTCAGTGATAGTCTGATATACCTTTTTACATGACTAGATAATACATTTCTTATATATTATCTAAACTTTTTGGAAGATTCGAATAATTGTGTCATTTCATATCTTCCAACATATATAAAAATGGAAGAAATATGTTATCTAATGATGTATAAAGGTGTAGTAAACTGACATTTAAAGCATGGAATACTAAAATTTTGATACGCCCTCAGGAATTCTTGTAGTGGGGAAAATAATGTAAATTTAAGATGGCCGTGACTGAAGCTTTGCTGTACTATCACCGACTTACCTCATCCATGTTCGTCAGCCAGGTTGTCCGAAAATTGCTAATTTTGAGTGTTTCTTTAACATCGTGGTTAAAAACCTTTCCTGAATCTTCACAATTAATTCACCCACTGTCCTCATCAATCAGCCTCAGGTTGTCTAAAGACTGTTCTTGGTCGGAGTTTAATTGAATCCTTAGGATCTCTTATTTACCACAGTCATTCTCTTCATCTAGATCGTTCAAGGAGAGCTCATGCTAGTTGTTTCTTCATGTTTCATCGCTACTTCACCTACAATTCACTTAGTTTCAGTCAGCTATGTTATTCAGTCAGATACATCGTTCAGTCAGTCACGTCATTCAGTCAGCAATAGTTTATATAGCAAAATTTTTCATTTTTACAAAAAAAAAATGTTAACTTGATGACAAGATAATTTTTTAGAGTACAAATTATTAAAGAAATGAAATTTACGTTTTACTAGGTGATACACTATGAAAATACTGTAGTCGAACAAGCAAAGTAATCCTTTCAAAATAGTTGTGCATTTGGATACATGTAGTATTAAGAACAATAGTAATTGGATAAATATTAGAGATGATGATTTATCGCGGGAAAACTTGACTGTTTACTGGATTCCAACACACGTTTAGCTTATGAAAAGATTACTGGCTTCCGCTTGTACGCAGTGCTGCTACCCTATTCGACTAAGCCAATGAGAATCCCGCTATTGTAATATTTGATACCAATTATTGGTCTGCAGACAGCTACGTTGTGTCAGGCATACATCAGTAGGGACCCTTGTTTTTCGTGAAAAGAATTTTGTCACAGTTTGTTTCAGTGGCTTACGTGCACATCTGCAATTCTGCATCATGGTTATTGGCAGCGCGTATATGTGAAGAGCAGTATCTCATTTGACTGAGCCAATTACTATAACATTCATTCAACGCCACACGTCTGTGATTTGCCGGTAGAATCCTGAGGCTCGCGACAGTTAAAGTAAATCACTGACCACGAAGCAGAACTGCAGATGTGCACGTAAGGCACCGAAACAAAGTGAGGCAAAATTCTTTCCGCGAATAACAAGGGTCCCTACACATAAGCAATAATAATGTTGCAAGAAACTACAGTGTTTTCAAGAGTTAAATTGCACAAACAATTTTCGCGATATACCGTTATCTCTAATCATTATAGAAGAAATTACTCCAATTAGTATAACCTAGGTTTATTGTTTACACACAGGAATAATGTTTAATGTACGTACACAATTTAAATGTTTATATTGAACACCTACATGTTTTGCTTTTAGAGAAAAAAAAATTTAAATTTCATGTTAAGAATTTTTGTGATTCTTCTGTAATAATATTTATTGCAATATCCTGACTAACGAAGTATATGCAATATATTTTGTTTTTAATTCTAAGAACGTTTTGGAATCAGAAACGACACAATTTTCTGGTAACATGCTAACTCCTTATTTAAAAAATGTCATATCGGTGTAGAGATATTCTTTAATTTCTTGGAGTGAAATAAATGAAAAAAAAATTCAACTGTCGTAATTTTATATTTGTATGAAATAGTGTTAGTTTTGTAGAAGAAACTTGGGAGTACATTTTCTTCCTACAAAAAAAATTGCTCAGTCGATTTTCCCGCAAAGCATTTCACACACAAAATTTGCATGTATTTCGTTCGTTCTTGTAACCCGCCAAAACCAATGGACATAATTCAATGAAAAAATTCACTGTGAATATGCATGTCGTCAAACTAAATTTTGTATTTTAGAACTTTTTAAGAACTAAATACACACATTGTTTTAATGGGTTTTTATATATCGCACCCCTAATCTAATGCCAATATAACTCAAAATATGTCATTTTTTAGATAAATGCAAGTATACATACATACTTTCTGATTTTTTGATGATTATAGCATATTATAAACGTAATACAAATTATGTTGGTATTGCACTGAAAAATAACTTCCGATGCTAATCCTCATGCTGCACAAATAGTATAAATGCTAGTGTTGGCACTAATCATTTCTGTTACTCGGCGAAGATGCTAAAAAAGAACTTTTTATTTAATTTTTGGAATACTTTTCTTGATTATGGTAGTATTGCATTAGGTAGAGAAAATTATCCTCTATTACGCTACAAACGTAACTCAAATATGTTGATTATGAAATAATGTTTGTACTGTATTGGGGTTGCGGTATATCAAACAGTAGCAGGTAACATGTAGTTTCAATGCAATTTTTTTTTTTTCATTTCAGTATGTTGATTGGCTTGTGCGGCTTATAAGAGCGAAAAACATGCGAATTGTCACTCTGAGATACCATCGTGAGAAAACTGGCTGAGCTAATTTTTTTTTGTAGATGAAAAATTTGTTCCCAAGTAATGTGTGCAAAACTGCGACTAGTGCATAAAATTATGAAAATTACTTTTTTTCTCTCTACTTGAACACTTACAATAACTATGTTGCAGAGGTTACTTGACGTTGCTAGCATCTAATTACAATAAAATATATTTTTCTGCAGGGTCCCGAACAGCCGACAAGATACGCACTGATGTCTGCGTGGTTTCCTCCAAACGAGAGGCAGTCATTAGTGGGACTTGTCTTTTCTAGTGAGTATTTTTATAAAATAATCTATCTGAACGTCTACATCCAACAAGCCTGCAGGTAGGCGTTCAGTCGAATAAGTACAGAAATTTATTCCAAATTGATAAATTTTCAAATTAAAAAAAAATAAATAAAATTCTTTATGGATTACAAGTACGGATTTTCGAAAATAAAAATAAAATATTCTCTCACATTTTTATTGTAAAATGTGTATTTAAAAACTAAATTTTAGGGCTATACTTCCGTTTTTTTCTAGTGTTTTGGCGACAGTTTTTAAAAAGTGTAAACAAGAGTAAGTATCAAAATTATGTTAGGCAGTTTTGTTTAAATAGTTGTCACCACGCTGGCTCGTTTTTTTATCGGTAAATGCTATGGTTTTAGATATTATTTAACTACGGATTTTTTTTTAAATCGACTTATTAGTGAAACCGTATGATCTCGTTTCTTGAAAACATTAGCTATCACAGCAATAACAGTTTTAAACAAATTTGGACAACATATTTAATATTTCTGCTCTCTTTTAAGCTTACAAAAATAATATCGCAAAACTCGTACAATAAAGGAGCATGGCTTTTATTTTAAGCACTATACTAAGGATGTAGATTTTTTATGTTGCAATATTTTATTATAAATTACACTCAGAATACTTATAGCTTTAAAGCATTATATTAACATTTGATCCATTGGATAGTAATTTATTTAAATTTGGTTAGGCATTTAACGTTTATGGCTGTAAACTCGACAGGATCAAAATAATATTTTCATCCTGCATAGAGTTAGTACCTAACTGACAGTATAGTAAAGCAAGCCGTTTCCCGTATTTAAATAGTTAAATATTAGAAATACTAACACCATATCTGATTTAATTGAATTTGTGCGATATTTACCTACGGGAGTCTGCAAACATCTAACAAGTTCATGTAGCTATTGCAGTTCTTCCTATAACCCCTTTGATTCTGTTTACATTGAAGCCAGAACCACTGATTTTTTGGTGAAATGAGTTTAGCACCAACTTTTTCAATGACTTACGTGAACTTCGGCAGCTGTTCTTATTAATAAGTGATTCTATGTTTTCAAGGATAAGCATGTCAATTTTACTGATTTTCTGATAATGAAATGAGATCAGATAAGGCATTCGTCTCTCACCGAGGCGATCCTGGTTCGATTTCCTGTGGCGTCGGTCCACGGATGTTTTCATGTGGGAATCGAGCTGTGCGATGCCGCTGGTCAGCGGGTTTTCTCGGGGATCTCCCTCTGGCCCTGTCCCCTGATTCCGGCGCCACTCCATATATCACGTCATCCCTCACCAGCACTAAACATCAATATATTGAGTGCGGAACAAAATCTCTACACTTCACTGTTTGACAGTTTTGTTTAAAACGGTTTTTGTCGGGATAGCAAATTTTTTTCCAAGTCAAGGAATTACAGGATTTCAACTAATAAGTGAGTTAACGAAGATTTCGTTGGTTACATAATTAGTGAATATTGTAGTATTTATTTTCTTTAAAAAATAATGTAACATGGTGACAACTATTTTATACAAAACCGCCTAACATATTAGTGATATATGCTCTCGTTCATGCTTAAAAATAACTATCGCGAAAACAGTATAAACTAAAGAGCATGCCCTTAAGGGACCTCTCTAGATAGGTTACGTTTGTTCGTACGAGGCAGGAGCGGTAAGGTTGCCGTTGACCGACGTATGTAATGTATTATGGCCTCTCCGTACAAGCCACTCAGCTGGCGTGGAGTGCTTCATTATTATCCTTTTCCTTTTTAAGATTGGTGAACTACTCACAAATGTATGCTCAGATTAAGTAACACGTTTTGCGAAATTTCGACTTTAATTCAAGAACTCACGTGATTCAAGACTACGCATATCAACCTCCCTGTCATTTTGCATTCGTAGTAAATACACATCTGCTATGAGCTATAGCTAGGGACCCCTAATTTTCGCGAAAAGAATTTAGCCCCACTTTGTTTCAGTGACTCACGTGCACATCTGCAGCTCTGCTTCATAATCAGTGATTGGACGTCTTAGCTCTGACGTGTCTTGGGGTTTTACCATCAAATCACAGACTTGTGAAGTTGTAGTAAAGTTATTGTGATTGGCAAAGTCAAATGAGCCTCTTGCCTAGCGTATCAAATGCCACGTCACCACTACAAGCCAAGCACTGAAATAGTACGCAGATACATTTATTACTATGCGACTTTATACAGTGACCATATATTTTTACGGGCAATGTCACTGTTAAGACACCATGCTCATTAAAAACACAGTTTTTGAGCCCTCCAAAATAGTAAAAACTAGCATTTAACTACCGTACTTAAAAATGTACTAACAGGATGTATGCGAAACTCAGACTAAAAAAATGCACCGAACTTTGCTACACCTGGAGGTAAACGAACCTGAGAAATTTCACTGTCTCTTTGGGCGAGGACAATCTGAAATGGACTCCACCACGACCTTGAATTTCGCAGCGCAGCAGATCGGCCTGATAGTCTCGTCGAGCCTGTCTGGAGTGCTGATTGTCAAATACGGGTGGGAGTTCATCTTCTATTTCTACGGTGGAATAATGCTGGCCTACGACGTCTTCTGGATGGTTGTGGTGCACGACTCGCCCAGGACGCACCCAGGCATCAGGCAGGACGAGAAGGACTTCATACTGCTCTCCGTCAACAAGGAGTCTCGGGTATGTCCAACAGAAGGCTACCTATTATAGTAATGATGCAAGAACTTTCGTGAATTCATCTAGATTTATCTGACCTTTACATGCACTCGTAGGAATTATCTGTCCGTTGGTAGGGACCCGAAAAACTCTCGTTTCCTTTTTGGTACAATACAGATTTCAAACAACGCTAAGTTCGTGTAACTTCCAGAATAGTTTCTTGACTTATTTAACACCTCCTGCTGGGGAATGAGGGAAAAATAAATAAGAACCTGAAAAATTCGGGTTTTCTTGTGGGAACAAGCTATATTTCAAACAACTGTAAGGTGCTTCAAATTCGCAATTACCCCCTTAGTTATTTTACACGTCCTTGAGGGCACTGAACCAACAATAGACAGCAACGTATTTCAGATCCAATAATGAGGTAACACAGTGTCAGCGAGCTGCCAGTGAGAGACTGATTTCTGCACAGACATAACGGTTTTGTGGTGGCTATAAAATGTTTTGTCAATATAGGTCCCACAAAATAATTTTGTAGTGGCTACGAAATTATTTTCTTGTCACTGCAAAACTTCACTGGGGACAGCATAACTTTTTTGTGGTAACTACAAAAATATTTTGTAAGGTCCATAATGACCAAATATTTTGTGGTGACCAATAAGAATTTTTTTCAACCATGGTAGAGTGCGCAGATATTCTTGGAGGATTGCCTACAAATCAGTGAACCTACGAATAGTTCTGGCCTCTAATAATATAGGACGTATTAAAATGCAGATCCAACCACGTGGTATGGCTGTTTAAACAAACAGCCAATGGGCTGTACTCTTGAGTACACAGATATTCTTGGAGGCTAGTCTAGAGACAAGTCAACCCACGAATGTTTCCGGTCTCTACTCATTGGTGGAAATAAGGACAATTTAGTGAGTTCAATGGCCTACGTGCAAGAATCCGCGATGCTGAAGCTTCAACCATTTAACCGTTATCTTCTCTGCCTATCACTGGAACATCAGACACTGAATATAGCTAGAAGTTTGCGGAGAAAATATTTTTGCATCAACATGTTTCAATTCTTTACGTGCTCTGCGAACTCACCTTTGTGGTCAGAAATTAGAGGTTTTAACTCACAGTGTCTTGAGGTTCTACCCGCTAAGACGTGTGGTGCCGTAGTAAACTTGTTCTGATTGGCCCAGTCAACAAACTGACGCCTCTACATAATGGCACTCTGTCAGTAACCACGCGACACAGCCGCAGATGTTTCACAAAGGATTTGAAACAAAGTGGAATAAAAATAATTTCGTGAAAGCTAGCTGCTTCTAGTAATGACCGGTGAACTAACTGGATTGAGTTGTTCCAGCGAATCGAACCAGTTTTTCACTGATGTTTTAATTGGTCGAAACTGCTTCATCACAAACAAAGTAAAAAAAATACGCTGATATTCCTTGAACACTAATTGATTTTGATATAAGAATGTACGCGCGTAAAATGGTAACGGAATCCACTGCCGGTATCAAAGTTATTTTCTGAAAGGTTTTTCTCTTTCGTCACGGAATGAACTATTAATGGGTTGCAGTTTTCTTGAAATATCCCGATAACCACTCGCTAAAAAATTTAATTGACCCAGTGGGCTTATTCTTCGAAGACCGAGAAACTTTGAACTTCACGTAGCCCGAGCGTGGGTCGAGCATATTCGCTAAAGAATTAACTTTAAATTGTTATGACCATGTTATCTTAATGCTCGGAATCAGTTGCCACATTGGATTATTTTATTTTTCGCTCTTATGAAATTCTGAGAAGAAAAATGTGAACTTTATTTTTATAATATCAATTCTATTTACCATGCGCCACAATAAAAGCATCTAAGTTGAATTTTTAACACATATTTAAGTCGCAAAAACTCGAGCAATTTTTTAAAATTTCTTTGACTGATTGCAGCTTAAATATACGTCAAAAGTTCAACTGCGATGCTTTTATTGCAATGCAAGGTAAATAGAACTGATATTATAATAGCGAATTTCACATTTTTCTTCACAGAACTTCGTAAGAGCAAAAATAAAATAATTCAATATGGCGACTGATGCCGAGCCTTAACAATACACGAACTTTTTGTAGCTCAAGATAAAATAAGATAAGTCACCAACATATACGGTGCTCCACGGATTAATCTGACAGCAGCGTGCGTTTTTTCAGTCCTATACACGCTTTGGCTAAGGGCGCGGTTCACCTCAGTTTTCAACATCTATTAATATTTTTATATTTGTACCAGATATTTTTTCTTATTTTAGACATATATTGTGACTAAATCTTCCTCTTAGAAAACTCTTGTATCTCTCATAGTTTTCGCGTAACGAGCCGTAAACGACAAAATTTGCACTTTACGGTTTTATGTACGCCACTAAAACCAACTGACATACCAAACCGAAAAAATTCACAGTGTATAACATATTAAAAAACAAAAAATAAATTCATTTTTGTATTTAAAAAAAAATTAAATTTTTAAAATTTTCATTTTAAAATTCAGCATTTTTTATTAAATACAAAAATTTTTATTTTTTATTTTTATATATGTCAAATCATAGACTACAACATTGTTATACACTGTGAATTTTTTCGGTTTGGTATGTCAGTTGGTTTTAGTGGCGTAGCTACATAAATCCGTAAAGTACAAATTTTGACGTTTACGACTCATTACTAGAGCCGCGATTTTATGGCGAAAAGATTTTTGCAACATTTGGTTTCGATGCGTCATGTGCATACCTGCAGCTCTGCTACATCGTCTGTGGTTGTATGATTTTACTCTCACTTGCCTTGGCAAATTATAGACGTACATACTCACAATAATCTTATTATGGTTGGTGCAGTCAAATGAGAAACGTGTCTGAGCAAAGACACGCTGCCAATAACCTTGAAACAGAACTGCCGATGTGCACGTGAGTCACTGAAACAAAGTGGGGCAAAAATCTTTTCGCGACAAAATCGTGGCCCTACTCATTACGCAAAAATTATGAGAGATACAACAATTTTCGAAGAGGAAGATTTAGCCTAAATTAGGAAAACATTATCTGGTACAAATATAAAAAGACGTTGAAATCGGAGGTGGACCGCGCCCTTAAGGCCATGAATATTTCGCGAAAATAAATTTGCCCCAGTTTGTTGCAGTGCCTTGCAAGCACATCGGCAGCTCTACTTCATGATTATTGGCAGCGAGTCTTTGTGACGTTCAGCACCACACATCTGTGACTTGCTGATAGAACCTCAAGACACAAGAGAGTTAAAACATCTAATCACTGACTACGAAGCAGAACTGCAGATGTGCACGTAAGGCACTGAAACAAACTGGGGCAAAATTCATTTCGCGAAAAATTCATGGCCCTATCGATTATCCATTTAGGCATGGATGTATCACGCGATAGCTCGATGAGTTATTTCCTTATTTACTACTTACTGGCCTGCAATATTCCAGGGGCGTCATTTCAGGTTTTTCCGGGGGGGGGGGGGGGATGGTGGGAAAGATTTTGTTTTCTGACGACAGTGACCTTGTTACATCTGTTTTATTAATTAAGCATGTATAAATTAGATACTTTAATAATAAAACTTCAATTTTATGTCCTTAAGTTAGCATTATTTACATTTAAAAATACAAAAAATATATTTATACACAAAAATTCCAAATCCAGGGGGGGCATTTACCCCCCCCCCCCTGTAGCCCCAAATGACGCCCCTGCAATATTCAAAGGCACGTCAAGGCATCCGTAATCTAATTACAGAAATATGGGTCGTTCGGTATAAGCTGAGCAATAATAATTATACCTTCGAAAAATATCACTGGCCGTTAATGTATATAATTCAACATTAACATAAGTTGCCTTACTTTTTGTGTGGTTGGCAACAAAATTATACAATATAGTTCCATTTTTCCTACTAAATACAGCAAAACTGTAACAAAATCAACCGAAAACTACATAATTGTATTTTAAGTAATTAATAGGCCTTAACTGTTTTTATGAAACTGTATAAATTCTTACTGCCTGCACAGTTTATCTTACACGCGCAAACATCAAGTGACGTGTCCGGAGAGGTTAGACATGTTCTGCCGTTAGCCGTTACGCGTGGAAGTATACGAGGTGGCTGAAAATATAACTTTAGAAGGGCTTCTTTAGTGCTCACTTTATCCCGAACCGCCTATAGCTGTGAAGTATACTTGCTTGGTGTTCAATCTGATCTATAACATATCCGCGAAATTCACGTACATCTACCTTTATACAACAATACAAAGACACGAGCATTTTACCTTATGTATTCCCACTAATCGCCACCCTATTGGTCCACACCGCATCGGTAAAGCCACGAGTTTGTCCCGCAAAGAGATGTTTGCCCCAGTTTGATTCATTGCCTTACGTGCACATCTGCAATTCTGCTTCATGGTTATTGGCACCGTGTCTATGTGAAGAACCGTATCTCATTCGGCTGAGCCAATTACAATAACTTTCCTGCAACACCACACGTCTGTGATTCCCCGGAAGAATCCTAAGGCTCGTGAAAGTTAACTGACAACGAAACCGAATTACAGATGTGCAACTAAGGCATCGAAACAAAGTGGGGCAAAATTATTTTCCCGAAAAAACATGGGTCCCTAGTTATCGTGACAACACACGTCTGTGATTTACCAGTAGAACCCGAAGACAATTGAGTGTTCAAACAGCTTATCACTGACCATGCAGAGCTGCAGACGTGTATATAAGTAGGGACTGCTGATTTTCGCGAAAAGAGTACTGCCCTACTTTGTTACAATCCCTTATTTGTAGAGACTGGAAAAATTCAGGAGTTCACCGAACTGTAGGATAGCCTCTAAGAATATATGTGTATTCAAGCAGACATCAGCTGTTCATTGGCTGCTCGCTGGCACAGTCATATCACATTATTGGACCTGCATTTAGTTGATTCTTTATTATTGGCTCAGCGCTCTCCAGCAGGTGGCAAAATATATCAAGGGCCAATGACGACAATGACACAAACGTAGAGATATTTGAAATCTAGCATGTTCCTAAATAAAACGTAACATTTTTGGTTTACTAGTTATTTGCAAATCTGCAGCTCTGCTAGATTCACAGTCAGTGGTTGGACGTTTTAACTTCCACAAGTCGTTGGAATCTACTCGTAAATCATAGACGTGTGATGTTGCAGTAACCTAACTGTGATTGGCTCAGTGAAATGAGCAGAACTGCAGGTGTGCACGTAAGGCATTGAAGCAAAGTAGGGCAAAACTCTTTTCGCGAAAAGAATCAGTCCCCCACACATAATACATCAAAACCAAATTGCGCAAAAATCTTTTCACCTTAAAAACCTGGCGGTACACATGGGAAACACCCTTATACTTGGTACCTTTCATTATTTTCTGGCTTACATCAAGTTGTGTGCCTAGTTGATTGTGATCCAGTGAAATTCCCGAGTTCGTGTGGCTTGGTTTAGGAGTTATCGTGTTCATATCCGCAATGTACCGAACTTATCTATTATTTACGAAAATTATTATTTATTTGGCTATACAGTTATTCGCAGGAACTGAAAAATTCGCACTTTCTTCTGGTCACAATATATATTTCAATAGAATTCTTGGCACCATATGTTTGTGTCACTTTCGTAATTGGTCCTAGTCAATGAACATGTGCAGTATGCTTGATTGTAAAGATATTCTTGCAGGCTAGCCTACATGCCTGTGAAGTCAACGAACATCCTGTACTCAATTACTACCCGGTATGCTGTGCTATAGCCTACCTGTGCACGTTCCTAAAACCGAATGTCTGATCGGACTGCCTTACCTTGCGCAGGTCAAGGGTGTGTTGGTCATATAAATTAATTTTAAAATACCTACACTTAAAAATCTGCATTTTTATACATGTCATGTACACATTTATTGCTTTTACAAACAATTTAATATCAACTTATTACACTGCACCTGCCAATCCATTATACACGAATACGCTTTTCTAGAATATTTTGTCAATTACATCCACGAAAATTCATCACGCTCAATAATTAAACTTCCTTTTTACAAAGTAAAACACGTAGTAATGAAACAATGTCTTCGTGTTTGCTGTAGGCGCAGAGCTAGTTTCTTCGATTCGTAGCCATAGCAATAATCAGGCATGTCTTCTAGTTGATGAACTGTGCTTGGAACCAGATTTAGGAGTTCCAAGTTTCTCGCTATATCGGGCTGCGGTAACACTATGTGGTGTTCCTGGTTGCTTTTTAGGCTCGCCTACCCGCGCCCTGGCTGCGGATAATGACCTCTTCAGCCGTGTGGGCGCACGTTCTAATGCACGTGGCGTACACGTGGATCACCTACATGTACAAGACGGAGCTGGCCAACTACCTCAACACCATGCTGCACTACAATATCAAGAACGTGAGTCTACCAAATACATGTATCTTAAGGGCTCGTTCCTTAGTTTTTTCCAGACTGGTGCTAGTAACTCAAATATTTTTAACCGAAAACTTTGAAAAAA
>PNEQ01004877.1:33232-43295 GCA_003012365.1 Medauroidea extradentata
AAAAAAAAAAAAAAAAAAAAAAAAAAAAAAAAAAAAAAAAAAAAAAAAAAAAAAAAAAAAGTTCAGTACATTTCTACAATAAATTCAACTACAAATTATGATATACCAGTGTCAAAACTGTGGAGCAAAATTTTGATATGAGTACTAGGTAGCAAAACAAAAATATTTTCGAAATCACTGCAAAACTAAGGAACAAGCCCTTAAAGTTAACGGTTTCACATCAGTATAAACAGTGCGTCTGTACAGATGATGACAGTGCCCAGACAGCAGAAATAACTTGCTACAAGCTTCTTGTCAATGCAAGTCAGTAACCTTGCAGCAAGCTTGAAATAGCAAGCCAATAAACTTGTTACAAGCCTGCTGCAAGTTGCCTAGTTTACACATTTATAACTTGCTGTGAGCTTGAATTGTAAGCTTGCTGCAAACTAGATTTGCAAGCTTGCTGCAAGCTCGATTTGTAAGACTGTTGCAAGCTTAATTTTCAAGTCTGCAGAATAAATCAAAATTTTATTTTCTGCAATATATTCACTATCATTCAAATTTACATCTTAAATATTGCTTGTTCATCGACTTATGATGTTAATTACAAAATATTAAATTTCGGCTACTGTGCTAAGATTCGAGCCACTGATCCTTGGCTTCAAAGTAGGTATGCTAACCACTGGACTATTGCAAATACTTAAGAGGTTTAGTAGTGCGATTCGGTAGTAAGATAACGAACTTTGTTATGAAAATGCTGATGATTGTGAATTTACTAACAACAGTAAGGATATCAGTTTACTTGCAGTTATTCGTAATATCGTAATAGTTGTTTTAGCTAGCATATGAAACAATGTTACTTTTTAAAGTGCTTGTTCGTTTACAAAGTTAAGTTTAAATTAATTTCGATCATTATTGATGGGCACTGAGAAAATATTTCATGAATTAAGATTGCTATGTAACATTTCAACGCAATATCAGCATAGTATAAGGGACAGGATGCTTGCAGCTTATCACATGACCAGAATTGCTATGTAAGTGTAATTACAGTAAAATACAGCTTTGTCGCAAGCTTGGTTCAGGCTGACAGCAAGACTTCTCAGCAAGCTTGCTATGGCAAGTTAAATTAACGTGAAATGTAAACTTACTGCAATCTAGATTCAGGCTTGCAGCAAGTCTCGTGAACAAGCTTGTTATGGCAAGCCAAAATCAAATGAAATGCAAGCTGGCGTTAGCTTACATCCCAGATAGCAGAAAAAGCTTACTACAAGCTTATCCAGGCCAACCAGCAACTTTGCAACAAGCGTGTCACGACAAGCCTGGAAGCTTGCTGCAAGCCTGCTGCAAGTTGCCTAGTTGATGCTTTTTTAAATTGTTGCAAGCTTACATATTAAACTTCATTTAAGGTTAACTTGTAAGCCATCAAGCTTAACACAAGCTTGCAAGAAATTTAACTGCAAGCATTTTTCTTAAATACACTTGCAGAAAGCCTGCAAGCTAATAAATACTTATGCCAGCACCAAGCTTAAGTCAAGTGCAAGGCTTGCAGTAAGCTAACATGTTGTGTGGGTGGCCTTAGAACCGGCAATCCTGCCAAGAAACGCCACTGCTTAAGAGGGAGTGGTACATAATGTAACGCTAAGAGCATTAATCTATAATTGTAGATTTCTTGAAGCCAATTTGCACAAATTAAACAATAGCAATCCTAGACAATCGTTTAAGTCAACGTTTTAAACAAAATTGTTTCCAGTGTTACGAACTTCTGAGGTACAATCTCTGACGCCGGAACATCGTGAATTTAACTGCGGTGCAAGAGATCACGCGTAACGAATTTGTAATTTTGGATAAATATTTACTCGTAAATTTGGCAAATACCATTATCTAGGATTGTCTTTGAGTATTTTATCCATGTTGGCTTCGAAAAAAGCGTAGAGATCAATTAATGTTTTCAGCGTTTATTTATCTACCACGCACTCTTAAAGCAACGATTTTGTGACGAAAAGAGGTTCACACCATTAGGTTTCAATGTATTATGTGCACATCTGCAGCTTTGATTCATGGCCATAGATACGATTTATAACTCCCAATTGTCTTGATGTTCTACTATCAATTCCCAGATGTATGATGTCACAATGACCTTATTCTGATTGGTGCAGTTGAATGAGAGACGTTTCTGACCAAAGACACACAGCCAATAACCATGAAGCACGGCTGTCGAAGTGCACTTAAGGCATTGAAACAAAACCGTTCCAGAATCTTTTCGTGGCAAACTCGGGGCTCTAGATGTCATAGATATATGGAGATTAATGTTATCATATGTTTACAAATTATTCGTTACAGTAAATCGAGTTAAATTTGCAGACGGGCTTCATCGCGGCTCTACCGTTTTTGTTTGGTTGGTTGACTGAGCTGGGCTTCTCCATCCTCTCGCAGTGGATCCAGAGGAAGAACCACCTGAGACTCCTCAACATATACCGGATATTTAACGCCATAGGTGAGTATACACACGCAACGTTTCTTCTGAACTTGGCAAAATTATCATTAAGAGGACGTTACAGTGTTTCAGGCGCATGTATGCAACCCTCGCCAACCCCATACAAATCAATCTTACTACAGCTACAGCAATATGACTTACACATATCAACAATATCTACACGTTTTATCAAAGGCGCAGGTGTTATTATTTTCGCAGCGTTCGCCGAAGTTAAGTGTAAACAATGGTTGATTACTGATTTTTACAAAATTTTTTTTAATCATGTTGATAATGTAACTGTTTGTTATACTTGATTTTGCAGAACAGCGAAAATAAGAACGACTGTGTTTTTGATAAAGCGCAAAGATAATGTCGATAAGTGTATTACACTTAATTATATAGCGATAGTATGATTATCCTTAATTTTTAATGGTGTAATGCGGGTTGCATACATGTACCTGAAACACAAACTGCCTCTTAAGGGCTTGTTCCCGAGTTTTTTTTTCAGACTGGTGCCAATAACTCAAATATTTTTTAACCAAAAGTTTTGAAAAAAATTTGAGTCAGTGTGCAATCACACGATGCACAATACTATGGACTCGTTTTTTAAAATAATGTACCATTCGCCAGCAAAAAAAATAATTTCCTTCATATTTGCTTATTTTCACGACGAAAAACGTGGTACTTTGAGTCATGAAATCTAAAAAAACCGTTCAGTATAATTCTACAAAAAAATGCAGCTACAAATTATAACATATAAGTGTCAAAACTGTGCAGCGAAATTTTGATATGAGTATTAGGTAGCAATAAAAATTTTTTTTCGAAATCACTGCAAAACTCCGTAACAAGGCCTTAAAGACTCCAGGTCTTCGCGAAAATCTTCACGCCTAGTACATACTTCAATATTGTGTGTATACACGTGTGACTTTCTTTATTTTCATGCATCATACCTTCGTGAGAACTGGTTACTGGTCGTACGTACTCGTACAAACATATTTTTGGCCTTAGGTTTTTGTGAGAGTTGGCTACCGACCGCTTGTAATCGAGAGAAATGGTTTTTGGGAAGAAAGGTTTTTGAAAATTGGTAACTGTTTCCATGTCTTAGCAAGAGTTGGTTACTGACAGCAAAATCTTCTTGATAATAAGCTATTGAACACGACTATTTGTGCGAATCTTTTCCCTGAAAATACTAATTCCAGATAATTGACTATAAGTCACATGTCTTCGTGAGGAATGGTCACACGATTCTTATAATTGGTTACTGACATGTTTCCAATAAGATTTGTTACTGACCACATGTGTTCGTGAGAATTGGTTACTTGTTTCTTAATTTCATAAGGATTACTTTATTACTGATCGCATTTGTTAATGGAATTGGTTACTGGCTGAATGCCTTCATTAGTGTTGGTTCCTGCCTGCACGTATTTTTGAGAATCGGTAAGTCGACGCAACAATCCGAAATAGAGGGCGAAATGGGTGTTTTGTGGTATTATTTAGCCATGAATCTCTTCGTGCAGAATCTAAAAAATCGTGTAGGCACAAATAATACACATTGGAATTTAATATTACGTCAATAAATAATAGGATTACCATTGAATGCCTCATAGAGGCGAGATGTCAGCAAGAAGACTGCACGTAAGTTTCAGAGACTGGTGAATAGCGGCGATGCTGCACTTAGAACACGTGCTAGACCCGTCCTTATCGCCCCTTTGCTTCGCCCTCACTGGCAGGTAGATGACCTTATGGCAAAGACCTCGTAATTAGATTTTTTGTGAATATTGTTTCTTAAACCCTAAACGGGAGTAGGTTTTGGAAAGCAATCACTTAGATGCTACTAAATTTTGTTTTACTGCATAGTCTAAATTTTTGTCATACAAAAATATAATCTAGACTAATTATCGGGTGAAATAATATTCTTAAGTCGATAACTAAACAGACTTCATAAAAAATTTTTTTGGTATACTTGTGTAAAGGTTTTACGATATCTGCTCCCGTCTAGGATTTAAAAAAAATTATATTCACAAAAACCGGACACATATGAACCCACGACCTTTAAAATTCACCTATTTTTTTATCCTCTAATTTTTTCGCCACTAAGGTATAAAGACCAGGACGTATTACTTCCCAGAGAGGACGGACGCAGAGTAATAGGCGGTGGAAGTCCTCTGTAAAGACAAATGGCTCTGCTAGGTTGGAATCTTCATCCCACGTACGCGAAGTCCAAGCTCAGAGAAGCACGGACATCCTCACATTAATAACTGTGGCTCTCTCCTGGCAGTGTCCTCCTACCTTTTGTTCCTTACACGACTGCAATGGTCGGACGGAAATAGCGAGAAGGATCCTTGGTAGCATGCTGGTCGTTTTCTTGTATGCCCTATTTATGGTGAAGTTCAGCACTTTCTGTGGCCATGTCTACTTGAATATTTACTACTTTATTTTATGATGCCCTTCAATCATATCACACAAAACAAACCCACAGCGTAATTTTATTACTTTAACTTTAATATACGAAATCTGTGCTACTACGAAACATACATTTTTTAAAACCCTATACTGTTTTTTTTTTTTTTTAATTTTTGTTTTGTTCAGCTTATTTTTATAGTCCCAAAGATTAATTCTCAATTTCACTTGGTTCGTTCGAATTTCAACGCACTACAAGTTTGAGATGAGTTTGAAACTTGATGTTAAGCAGAGGCTTGGTAAACATGTTCTGCTTTTTGATGGTTACTAGGACAATATAACACATTACCACGTCTTCACAAAGTTTCTCATGCACATAATGGAATCTCACGTCAATGTGCTTCGACCGAAGATTTATTACTCTTTTTTTCACTAGACTTATTGCACTCTAGTTTTCTATGTTGAGTTCTGCAACCACTTTTACACTCAACATTTCTTCCAGCACATACATTGGTTTAGTAGTGTATTCTGCTGCTATGTATTTTTTTCTGCCTCCACGGTACACAAGAGTCACAACAGGTTGCTTTCTTGTGCACCAGCTGATTGGTTAACCACAGCCGTATATGATGTATCCTGTGGTACTTTCCTGGTTCGAGGATCCCCAGAGATGTCCGAGTCACAGTATCCAGTCAACTCTTCAATAGAGGTGTTTTCATCAAACTTGATGCCTAGATCAATAGTGCCTTTGAGGTACCTCAATATTCTCTTTACAACCATCACGTCGCATCGAATATGGTTTTTAACATTTCTACTGCACCCATTTCACAGTGTAGGAAATGCATTGTTTTGTTTTAGATTATATACACAGAAGACTGCCCAGTAGCTCCCTATAAGAGAATGTTTGCATATGAGGGCTGTTTCACTGCCCTGCTCTTCTGTAACTGCCGGGGTCAAAACTCTTGTTCTAATGTTCCAGCAGTCGGGTGATTCAAATACAGTGTATTCTCTGTCCTTGTAAGTTCCATTCCTAGGGATACATATAGGGTTTTCATGGACCTTGACTTGAAACCTTTTCCCAAGATTTTCCACCAGTTTATTCATACACGGCTGATTTTTCCCTATGATAATCCCGTCATCGATGTACAAACCGAGTATCAGAGTAACAATGTGAATTTTTGAAAATACAACTTTCATATTTAAGAGAGCAAAACCCCTTTTAACTTCATGTATTCTTTAATATTAATGTTCCACCTGAGAGGGACTTATTTAATACAGTACAATGACTTTTCAAGCTTACCGATCCCTTCAATGTCCATTCCTTCTGGAAAATACATGTAAGCAGGTTCTTCCAACCATCCGTTCAGGAAAGCAGTTTTATATCAAAAGTCCGTAGCAATAACATAAGTAATGGTTCATTTTCTAAGGTTTGTTCGTATTCCAGTTACGTTGTTCGTAGTTCGTCATTTTCCCTTTCTTCCTGCAACTCATCCATGTCGCTCTTTGCTTCTGTACCAACTGTGTCTTTATCATCCTCATTATTAATAAGTGAAATCACCTAAATTATATTGAACCCTGCTTTATTCACTCTTTCTCTTTCTACAAATGAAACATCTCTATTTTACATTTGTCTGAGTCCCAGAGTCTATGCGCGGTTCCAGCATATCCAACAAATACAAGATTCTCGCTTCTTGGTTTTAATTTCAGTTGATGTATGTTTATTTTAACATAAGCCTCACTTTCAAATATGCGCAGGTGGCTTCGATCAGGTAATTGACCATTCCAGAGTTCTGCTGGAGTTTTATTTCTTCCTCTTGTTGTGGTTCTGTTGACAAGATACGTCGCTGTGTAGGCTGCTTCGGTCCAGAGTTCTTCCGAAACATTAGAGTTCAGCATCAAAATTTTTATTTTTTCTAACAGAGTGCTGTTAAACCGTTCAGCAGTGTCCTGATTTGGTGTGTGGCGTCGACGTGTTAAATAATAATTCCTTCTTCTCTTGTCCAAGTCCTAAGATTGTTGGTGATGTATTCCTTTCCATTGACTGTACGAAGCTTGTGTACTTTTAGATTTTGTTGCTGCTCGACCTTTTTATGTACACGATTACTGCTTCCTCACATTCACTTTTATACTACAGGAGACAAATTTCTTGTAAAGAGTGTGTTACCGTCAGTTAGTGTTAGAACATATTTCTTGTTGTTCCTAGATGCCAGCTTCACTGGTCCTAAAAAAGTAAATTAATTATTTCAAGAGGCCGTATCGCCTGAGTCCGAGTTTTACTGCAAGGTTCTCTCGTTTGTTTAGCTCGGATACAGATTTCATATGTCATTCCACATTCTTCTTCGACAGCAAGATTGTCACTTTCGGCGATGCCTGCAGTAATTTTAGGTACTTTTCACTCAATTAGCCTAATATCCTATGCGCTTCTAATTTCTTGTGGGACGTAACAAGAACTTCTTGGGAGAGGTTCGTTCCTAATGTTATGTTGTACAGTGCATTTTCAATCTTACTTCCCCTCAGAAAAACTTTATCTTCCTTGAAAATTCTCACTTCATCTTTCTAGAAATCAACTTCACCACCATTATGGGAAATATTTATAACTAACAAAATGTTTTTAATTTGTCGTGGAACAAACAGGACATCCTTCAGTTCACAGCTCTCCGTTACAACAATACCCACTTGTTCAGCTGACATATTGACAGATATCTTTGCGAGTCCTATATCTGTTTAAATGCCCTTTTCTTTTACTAACATTTTTTCATAACTTGTCGTGCGGCACGTAGAACCACTCTTCACTTCTACAATATTATATAGAAAATATGTTTTTTCTCATTTTCGGATTTTGTGGGCGTGTCTGTTTTGAAAGTTTGCTTTAGAAGTTGACACAAGACAGCTTATAAGATATCATATGTTACTCTACTCTGTTTCGTTGATTCGATTGGTCAGTATTGACTTTATGTATAAACTGGAACAATTAGAAAGTTTTCTTACATGTAAACTGGACTTCACAGACATAATATTTATTCAAGTAAACACTACACGCTCGTTTGTTATATAATATTACAGTTGTGCACTATGATTATGTCTACTTCTAGCATATCTCTTGTCTCATATGTCAGCATCTAGTGGACGTGTCTACCACTAGCCAATGTCTTTACAGAAAGTGGATAAATTGAATTCCAGTGGGAGCATTGACATATAGAGAACATGCTGTTACATAGTGGATATGTCTACCCCTAGTAAACATGTCGCTATCAGCTGAACATTTTCTCGTTTAGCTGACGTATTGCTATATGCATATGTCGAAATTTGAACGACTTATGGCCATCTAATGGACGTGTAGATAACTACTAGCAGCGTTTGCACATCTGCACCTCTGCTTCATGTTCTTTGATTGGATGTTTTAACTCTCACTTATTTTGGGGTTCTACCAGCAAATCACAGACGTATAGTTCCACAGCAAACTTATTCTGATCGGTAGTCAAATAAGGGACGTGTCTGAACAAAGACACGTTGCCAATAACTACGAAGCAGAGATGCCGATATGCATACACGGCAATGGAATAAAATGTTTAAAAATTCTTTTCGTAACAAATTCGTTGCTCTATTTGGAAGATACATCGATGTGAAGTGAACGTTTCGACAATACAACACTTGTGTTAATACAAGCAGTATGTGTGGATTTCAAGTGGACACGTCTACTTTAACCGGACGTATAGCAAAAGCCAGTAAATTTTGGTGAAAAAATTTTGTAAACTCTAGTTTCAGTGGGTTATGTGCACATCTGCAGCTTGGTTTCGTAGTCAAATTTATTATGCTTGTATCACTCTGCATCTCGGGGTACTATCCGCAAATCACATACACATTGCGTCGCAGTAAACTTGTTATGCTTGGCACAGTCAAATGAGCGACGCCTGTACACTGATACATTCTGCCTACAACCATGAGTAAAGCTGTAGCTGTGCATGTAAGGCAATGAAATAAAGCGTTGCAAAATTCTTTTCGCCAAAAATTACTGGCTCTAAAAATAGCGGAAGTATAGACATATGTCTAGAGCCACTGATTTTTGTGAAAACAATATTTGCACCAAACAGTTTCAGTGCTTAATGTGCTCACAGGTTACTCTGCATTGTCAATATTTTTTGTGTGTGCGGAAGTGTAGAAGTGTCACTTATCTAAGTCAATAAGAACAAGGTTACTGAGGCACCACACGTTTGTGATTTGCGAGTATAATCCTGAGACGCTGAGAGTTAAAACATAAAAAATTTGATCACGAAGCAGAGCTGCATGTGTGAGCGTTGAAACCAAGTGGTGCAGAATATTTTCGTGAAAATCAATGGTACCTATCCATATATTTTATGTTGCAGCTACCCTAGGTCCTGCTGCCGCTCTGATCGCCATTCCTCAGATGGAGTGCGACACTACGTCCATCGTGGTACTGCTGGTGGCAGCCAAATCCTGCAGCTCTGCCTTCCTGGGAGGCTCCATTCTCAACCAGATGGACCTGGCCATCAACTTCGTCGGCACGTTGTCGGGCCTGGCGGGCACCTTCAAGCAGATTGTTGCGGTGGGAGCTCCAATGCTCACTGGCGCGCTCATCAACGACCAGGTGAGTGCATAAGACCCAAGAACTTCATCAGTTCAACCAGATGAACCTGGTCATCAACACCATCGGCACATTGTCGGGCCTGACTGGCACCTTCAAGCAGATTGTTGCGGTGGGAGCTCCAATGCTCACTGGCGCGCTCATCAACGTCCAGGTGAGTGTATAAGACCCAAGAACTTCATCAGTTCAACCAGATGGACCTGGCCATCAACACCGTCGGCACATTGTCGGGCCTGGCTGGCACCTTCAAGCAGATTGTTGCGGTGGGAGCTCCAATGCTCACTGGCGCGCTAATCAACGACCAGGTGAGTGCATAAGATAGATAAGGCCCAAGAACTTCATCAGTTCAACCAGATGGACCTGGCCATCAACACCGTCGGCACACTGTCGGGCCTGGCTGGCACCTTCAAGCAGATTGTTGCGGTGGGAGCTCCAATGCTCACTGGCGCGCTCATCAACGACCAGGTGAGTGCATAAGACCCAAGAACTTCATCAGTTCAACCTGATGGACCTAGCCATCAACACCGTCGGCACATTGTCGGGCCTGGCTGGCACCTTCAAGCAGATTGTTGCGGTGGGAGCTCCAATGCTCACTGGCGCGCTCATCAACG
>PNEQ01004878.1:10505-44948 GCA_003012365.1 Medauroidea extradentata
ATTCTTAACAGAAATAAATCAAACATAAAGTAATCACTTAAATTGTCTATGCATTGTTAATCCGTATCGTATCTGGTAACCTGGTTCCGCCATCTTGTACATCACGGAAACACTACGACTGAAACATGGTCTAAGAAACCACATGTGTATATATATTTGTACAGTCCATCAGAGTTACACTATATATATATATTACAACAGTAATATTGATTACTTACGCGCAGTTACCCTAACTATCGCAAGTCTAGAATCGAGTACGGTTAAGAACGACTTCTTTCAATTGTTATAGAAGCTATTGACTCTTAAAAAAAAAAAAATGAAAAATATTTATAAGCATTTTACACAAACGTTGCTAATTACAACTTCAACCATAATTATGAATTTATTAAAAATATTTATCAATTATTTGCGTACTGTGTGGTTGTCATGTTCATCATATTTTAATATGAAGAGGGAAAAACTATCACATATTCTCTAATAAAAATAGCTATATATATATTTATATATATATATATATATATATATATATACATATATATATGTGTGTGTGTGTGTATGCATGACTTCTTGAAAAAAAAATTAACTATAACATGATGCACCCCGCTTCTGTTTTTGGAGTGATTTGAAACGTCCGTTTGCGTTGTTTGTTATGTAATATGTTCGAAAATCGAAATTTCGTTATTTTAACTAAGAAATGTGGTGAGAATTGTATAAATGCGTAGTTGCGTAACTATTATTTTTTTCATTTTTAATGAATATTAGCGTTACTTATCATTTCCAAACATTAAACTCGATGAAAATACGACATAATTAGCATAGTATCGATGATGAAGTATATAATTAGTGTTCAACGACACGTTTATGATAAGTTTACGCAACACGTCTGTCCGGCAAACAATTTCAAGCACTGACTTTACAATCCTCGAAGGCATGTTTTGCAGATACGTACTGTCAATCAACATTTCATTCATCGTCAAGACAGTCTGGAATTTATCTCAAAATGTCACTCACTTGTCAGTTTTGAAGGTGCTAACATAGAGAACGAAGCAGTATAAATAAAATTCGCCGGATCCTAGCAACTCATAGTTTCTTCTCTCAGACAGAAAGAACAAGCAAAAATGAAAGGTAAGTTTTCAAATGCTTTTCCATTCGTGAGTAACTGTTGGCTATTGGACAGAATACGTTTGTTTTATTTTTTTTATCTTCTCTAAACCCTGATTTTGTTATAATTTCCCTGTTATATTAAATCACGATCGATAAAAAAATTATTGAAAGGGAACGGGAGAAATGTTGCAAAAATTTACTAATTATTTGTTTACTTAAAAGTTTCAAGTGTCCTCGAAATGACACACCACACGGACAGCGCAGTAAGAAATGTACAATGCACACCCACACGAATGTAAAACTCAGACATACGCAAAGAAAAATTAAATAACAAAAATTCAATGCAATCACCAACAAAAGTTATAACTATGTCAATGACCAGGGTCAGTCGAGCCAGGGTGGTGATAGAGGTAGTTCAGTTATCACTGTTGGTCGAAGCCAGAGTCTAGAACTGCTAGATGAACTGTGCATACATGTACGTAAGAAAGGAAACATGTGAAACGACATGAGAAAACCACCCTTTTTGCAGTCAGCTGGAACTGAACCATTGACATCCAGTATGCGTACGCGTTATGTTACCGTGTGTAAAAGTATTATTTATTTATTTGCTGTAAGAGACCTATGATATACCTAACCAATAATGTCAATTAACCAGGCGAATTTGTTTGCTTATTTATTAAATCTTACGAGACAAAATTCTACCTTATACTACAATTGATCCTTGAGAAAAACTCACCTGGGGATCATTAGTAACTGGCAAACTAATTAAGACGATGGCATACTGAGGTTGGACATACATCACAGCATAATCAACCACTTCAACAACCAAGAAACAGATATCCATGACAAAATACACTGGGTGGACATGAGCCTGAAAACACAGACTACGTAAAATTTCCTATAATAATGAAATAAAAAATGGTGAGCTAGTTAAATTTAGTTGGCTACCACAGGAAAGTTCAGAATTGCGCACAAGTAAAGACACATAATTCTGAAGGAATTGACTAAATGAAACAGTTACCTTGTTTACATGAACATATGTTTGAGTGGTAGAAACTATACCTACTGAAGTTAAGAAAAATATATTCTGTTTAGACAATTTGTACTCTGGACACATAATTAAGCAAAAAAAAAATTAATTGGACTTGGGATTAAATTCATATTCAAGCATGTTATAAACCCGAGAAGGAATTAAATAAACACGTTGTAGTGTTGGCAACCTACGGAGACTCGATAATGTTTAAATCACAGAACAAGGTATTCACCTATTACATTTTCATTAATATTACTGAACTCATAGTGTAAAAATATATTCAGAAGAGTACAAGCAATTCTAGTTTCCATGTTGCTAATATTTTTAATGTCTGAATCCAAATAGCCCAAACTGAATATCAAAGTTACATTTTTCCGATTGTGATAATGCTGCGTCCCATCGGTATGATCGATATATCTATGTTTCTGTCATTTTCAGCTGAAAGTCGTTAGTACATCGTACGTGACACACACGCCAACACGCATGCACAATTTTTAAAGTACGTAAAATTTATCTTCGGAGGGGGTGGGGTTCGATCGGTCGACCACTAACTTTCCAAGTGTGGCTATAAAGCCTCGTTCACGCGTCTACAGTTCATGCAGATCTGAACAATCAAAAATCGATCAGCCAATCATAAGGCTTAATTTATTTTTGGACGATCTGTACGGATGATTTGAGCTCATCATGAAATTTCTTAATCGCCAGATACGAACATACAAATATGTGCACTGAATCATGGGCATAGTGAAAATTTTGGACACGCGACTCTATATGATCTGTGGTCGTGTGAATTCACCTTGACGGTCCAAGCAACTAAGCTACGATAGCTGAATCTCTAGCGGGATGTTTAAATAGAATATAGGGATATATTATGAGGGGCTTAGATTTACAGTAGTGTAAGTCAGTTAAAATAGTTTCCTTTGTGATCACGTGCAATATGCAGTATATTCTTGCGATAAGCAAATTGAATTCATAAATTCAGTTAAGAGAGGAATATTTGTTACAGAATATTCTGTTGGAAAATTTTAATAGTATGAATATGACGACACTACTAAACTATTGTGACATACACCACTATGAATCTCAACCCCTCAAATGGTGGGCGGTATACCTAACATTGTGCTTATTTATCAGTTATTTCTATTTAAAAAATTAATTTGCAAAAGTGAATTTAAATTTTTGTTTGTTAAATTTCCTAGCCATGTAATCAGACCCGATTTACAAGAAACCAAGCGCCTGCAAAGGAAAATTGTGAGCATTTACAGAGATTTGCAAGTTTCGTGTTCTTTTCTGACTACAGCTATTGTTCGCTTTCTTAACGTCTTCCATTAGTATACAATATCGTGGCTTGCAGCGGAGAACGCTTTTGACCAATAACTACAATTTTCACTGTAAAGTGGCCAATCACATGTAAAGTAGGTACCGGTAAATACTAAAATGACATCACATAAAAGCTAGCACCTAATGACATCAGAGATTGTGTTCAAATATGTACAGGTCAATTAAGTATTGTCTGTTCCCAAATAATAATAAGGAAATTGACATCTCTCTAGACATTTTTTGAAAAGTCACGAGGTTAGACCTGGTAGAGTTCCAACTCCAGTATCCGTTTGAAGTTCGTGTGTGTTCGAAAATTGAACTGAGTAAATTATTTGTATAGGTACGTTAAATCTTATATCATTATGAAGCTTCCTTTTCCTTTTTTGTGATACGGCCTAGTTAACCTAGTTGACTCTTAACAGGTTACTTTCCGTAAATGTAAAATTTCGTTTCGTAAATGCCTGTTGTTGGAAGTGTAAAAGACACAGAAGTATATTACAGTTTTGAAATTAGATCATTGCAGGTATAATATATTTGATATCATTTATACCTATTAGTATTTTTATCTAAATTTAATGTAGTTTGAAATCTGTATTTTAAATTCAAATTAATAGTTATAGTTCTGGTAAATTTTAATGTCAGGATGAAATTCCGTTTTTAAAGTAAACGTTTATTTTCTTCCTGTACAAGTATCAATTAAAGTAAAAATATATTACTTCTTAGTGTGTATCAGTTTTAAACATATCTCTTTCATGTAAAGTAATTTAAGAAATATTGAGACGGAAAGTGTTTTGTATATAGTGTGTGTTCTAGTTTTTAAAATGTCTATCAAATGCATTCTAAATTTGTTAACACATTTTGTTTTGTATTATGTGTATTTAAAATTATCTACTTAAAAAAACTCAAATGCTTACTGACTGAGTGGCAACGCACAGCTTGAACCAGTGAGTCAAGGAACATGAAATTTTGTACAGGAGTTAATTTTATAATGTGAGTTAGCTTTAAGAAAGGATTGTCTAAAAATTCATCCCATAAGGGGATTAAATAGGGGGTGAAAGTTTGTATGGAAGCTAGTCATTTTCGAAGTTATAAATATTCAAATTGGTGTTAATGTTTATGTTTATAAGTAAATCAGCAATTTTGGAACGTCATCTTCTGGGCGGCTAAATTAAGGGGAGAGAGTTTTTATGTGAAGATCGTCATTCTTGAAAACAGAAAAGTTGAAATTTGGTTCAAGGCTTCTGAAGAATTTCGGAATTACGTGCCTAATACAAAAATACATTCTGACTTATTAAAAAGCTAATTTATTGAAAGGGAATTGTCACGGATCGCTGTGAAAATAAAACTAATGTAACAGTTGCAGAAACCGTTGGGGAAGAAAGAGATTCATAGACAGTCTCTTTATGTTGAAACACATTTACTTCATAAATCTCTTAACACTCGATTTAAAAGAGTACATCGGTAGATCAGGTTACCCAAAAACTCTTATATCTGAGAAATGTCGAAGTGGTTCCTGAGGTGTTGCTAACGAGAAATCCCATCTGGCACATGGAGAGTTAGAAAATAATTTGATCGATATAAGTTCCCTAGAATTTACGGTCACTACATAAAGAAAACTACTAAAATTAATATAATTATTTATTTGCTGCTAAGCAACTTGTTATTAGTTATGTATTAGGGTATAAGAAATTCACATTGAAATGATTTTTCTGATTATTCTGCATAGAGATTGTAATATAAAATAATTTTAACACGGAAATACGCAATTTCGTTACAGAATATTGTTTTACTCTAAGCACCTTCTGATGGGAAAAATTAGTTATATCAGTACCTCAAGTCAATGGGAAAAGTTTTCAAATTCATTTTTTCCTCATTGATTATATCCTCAGTAAAACAAGTCTTCTGTAGTAGCATATATTCTGAAATTGTGCGTTAACTTCTTAAATCTTCACAAGTACATCAGGAATGCAGTTCATCCCTAATTTTACATACAGATGCAATTTTTATACTAAAAAATACATTTTAAATAATTCGAACAATATTCAGAACAGAAACATTTTGATTACATATTAATTGAAAGAGACAATATTTTCAGTAAAACGCCCTTTGATTGGCGAAACTAAGGCAAGTACCACTAACAGTGGAAGTACTCAAAAGATTAAATGAAGTCATTTGTAAACATGTAAGCAAACCAGAAATTTCTTCTTTTAATAGCCTTTGACAAATGAATATAAAACCCGACATTTTACTGCTGGAGCAATGTTTATGCATCTTTCCTTTTGTCCGCCAGCATTCGCAGTTGTAGCCGTGCTGCTGGTGGCATACGCCAGCGCTGACGTCACCGAGCTGACATCCGCCCAGTTGGACGCCTTGTCTGCGGAGGAGACCAAGGCCATCACGGACGAGCAATGGGGCGTCATCTTCAACAGGATGTGCAACCCTGCCTTCGCCAGCTACGCCAAGTCTCAGTACCTCCCAGACCGCAGGAACTGCCACTACTACTTCGAGTGTGTGGGTTTCAAGGCCGTCAGGATGGAGTGTGCCGCCAACCTGTACTGGAACGCTAGAGTGAGTCTTCACCTAACTGCAACGTTACAGCGTTACATGTTGTGCTTTTGGTCCTTGGGTTCAGCTATAACTAACCCGCCAGTGTCAGCAACATACATTTCGGGAGTGAATGTAAAACTATCCCGTAGAAAACTTTATTTCATGCCTTTTTTGCGTATTTTAAAGGTTTGCCTTTTATCTACAGGCAATGTCAGTGTGCTAGAATAAAATTTCAGTTCATGTCGTATGGACTGGAATCCAAATAAGTTTCAAATTTTTAAACAAATTAATACAATCATAAATTGATATCTCTTCATTACTTAACTGTGTTTCTTTGAAGTTATAAAAACAAGTAATTAATTTTTACATGGTTCGATCGTAAATTTGTCTTAAGGCTTGGCATCAGTCGCCATATTGAAATATTTAATTTTTCTCTGTTATGAAATTCTGAGAAGAAAAATGTGAAATTTGTTACTATTACATCAATGCTATTTACTTTGCGGTACAATAAAAGAAACACAGTTGAACTTATAACGTATATTTAAGTAGCAATCAGGCGAACAAATTTTTTTATGATTTTAATTTATAAGACTGATTGCAGCTGAAATATATGTTAAAAGTTCAACAGCGATGCTTTTATTGTAGTGCAAGGTAAATAGAATTAATATTACAATAGCGAATTTCACTTTTTTTTTCTCGGTACTTCATAGGATCGAAAAATTAAGTAATTCAATATGGCGACTGATGCCGAGCTTTAACAGCGCATCTCAGTTTTCGCTGACTGTATTTCCTTGTTACAGTTGAACACCTGCGACTACCCAGAGCATGCTGGCTGCTACTACAACTTCTTCCCCGTCCCTAGCCACCCACAACAGCACCTGCCTGTGCATCCAGTCAACCCCGACCAAAATTGGCCCGTTATGCCCAACCACAACAACGGTGCCATTGATCTCCCGATTGATCAAAACCGAGGCAAACAGTAACTTCTGATGACCATGCCTGTCTTCGCTGCTTCTTTCCAAGGACAACTTAGCATTCTTCACTGACTATGTAACTAGTTTGTAGTATAGGCTCGCATTTGAAAAAAATTGTGGAATAAATCAACATTTATTTCAATATCTGTTATTTTTTAATAATAGGTCAAAGATTCCTCTTTACCATTGCATACATCTCAAAGAAAGTGATTTAAGATAATAGTAGTTGTTGTAAACTTTGTATCGGTAAGATTCTTATAGGAAACATTCAGTGTCATATTCGTATTTTACCTACATATGTATGTATAATAGACAGAAATTTCCCACTGTCAAGTATTTGGTATACGAAAACAATATTTGCGTAGGAGACATTTAACTGTAACCGAAATTATGAAAAATACTTAAGTTTTATGCAGACAACTTTTCAACAGTTCGAACATATGTGTGCACAGCTTTACATCTACAGTTAAGAAAGAAAGAAATTCCTTGTATTTGTTTTAGCTAGCAGAAAAGAAATAATGCCTTTCCAACAATGCGAAGAAAATATTTAAAGCATTTTCTACACAAAGTTTTTACTTATACATTTTGAGTTTCTTTGTAGCAGATAAATAATTTTCCAGATAAAGAGTGTCTTTAAAAACTACAATTAACTTTAACTTAACGATTTCTATTGAATCGTTTTACTTATCACACAATTTTTTTGCTGCCATTACTTTATGTTAAACAAATATGTTAATTTTAACAAGTCTGTTTTACGATTGTTTATACTCAAACCAAAATTTTCTTTACCGGAACAATATTTGTGATGAGGTGAAGTTGTTTTATTTTGTGTAACCTTCCTTCTTTACTTTTTGGGTGCATTATACAAGCAAGTGTGATCATTCCCGGTTCTATCATTTGCTTGGAAGAAGTATTCACAACTCAAGGAAACTTATGAAAGTGCAATAGTAACACTAAACATTAAATTTGTTCTATTTATAATCCACATATAAATTATTTGATGTTCAGGTGAAATTTATATCGACTATCTGAAAAAAAAAACTATCTCCTTTAAGATAATGCAAAACATTATAAGAAAAACTGCAATTTAGTGGTGTATTTTATGTAACACTTGCTGTCCCTTTGCGGCTTCGCCCGCGTGTACTATAGAAAAGAATAACTAACATTTAATTACGTATTCCTGATGGTGTTACAATGTTCTCTGTAGGCTATATCATTAAAACAACAAATACAAACAGCTTTATCCAGTCCACTTCGCTGAGCGTACTTTAATTGCAGAACATATTTGTTTTTAATTCATCTTTATTTCTCTATAAAATAGCTGCCCGGCTGCGGCTTTGGCCACGTGAAATTATGTAATGTAAACCAGTGGCGAATCCAGCAATGAATTTATGGGGGGGGGGGGGCATGCCTTATAAAGTATGTATAGTATACCCGAAGGCTCCTCCCCCGGAAAATGTTGGATTTTAAGGTGCCAAATGGTGCTATTTTATTAGTTTTAGACTTTTACAATAATTTAATTTACTATTATTTAATTTATAATATTTACACATTGTATATTCAACTCTCCGCGCTCCGGTTAATTGAAGCAACTACAATATATACACACATAAAACTAGGCGAGTTTGAATACAATTAAAAGTTGTTTGTTGCTACCCAAGCAGTAAGAACACATTTTAAAACATTTTTTTCAATATTAATAAACTGCAATTGCAATATTTAATAACAAAATCTTTTAATGATCTCTGTAAAATGTTGCCTGAAAATACTTAAAAAAAAAAAACAGTTTTAAGATGTTGTGGTATAACATTATTTATACAATAAATAAATAATAACTTCAAAATGATTTCTGAAAAACTTGAATGATAAAATATTTTTATTATGTAATATTTACAATATTTAAAAAACATTATAAAATGTTGCAACAATGTTTCGTTTGCAATGGGTTACCTATAACATTGCTGTAATATTTCTGCAAAGTTGTTAAATATGAAACAAATATTTCAGTAAATATTTTATAAATATATCCTTGCTGCTTGGGTAAAAGTTAAATTTTACATATAAGCATTTAATATATGTTACAATGAATAGTTGAACCAAGAATAACTAATTCCATGCTTCAGATATCACCTACTTATTGCATTACATAACTTAAAATTTAATGGACTGTAACTACAAAACCATCATGTTGTTATGCTATGGATAAACACTTAACATATTACAACAAAAAAGGAATCCTTCGGTTACCTGACTTTGCAAATCTGTCAATAACCTTGTCTACGTCTACTGGTATGTCTCGGTGTACATGTAGAAGTGCAAGTCCTGTCAACCTGTCTTCCAACATTCGTGATCGCAGCCAAGTTGTTAATCGTCGAAGGGCAGAGAAACTCCTCTCTGAACGGGCATTGCTGATTGGAAGAGTTGCAAGTATGTGAAGTAACCGATGAATTATAGGATACACATCCTTGTCGCAGCTGTTAAGAGCCTCAATAACATTCTTTGGTACTTTTTCTTCGGGAACCGAACTCCACTTGTTTTTCCACAGAGAAAATTCTCCTTTTAGAAGGACAGGTGCAATTCTTTCATCTACTTCCATAAGGGGTAGAAAACTATGGATTAATGCATTAATGTTCCTGTCATCAATCTCATGTTCCTCGTTCGCCTTCTTGAGCCTTATAATCGTTCTGGGTGTTATGAAGGATAGATTAAAAACATCAAGAGCTTCAGATGGAAACCTCTCTCAGCTAAAATATAGTCCAGCAAGGGCACATATATAGCAAGTCTGAAGTATTCTTCTTTACAATCACTTCTTGTCGAATAATTAGCGTGATTGGTTTGGCGACTACAGCGGCGTGGGATATGAATGTCAACATTTAGATCATTGACAAGTGTCTCAACTTCAGACCACACTTTATTGAAATGCTCTTCTGCTTTTTCTCTGCGCGATGCCAGAACACTGATTGTGTTTGAAACTTCCTCTGAAGCACCAACCAGATCGAACGATGGCTTCTGTAGCAACCTACTAAGGGGAAACGTGATGGATAATAGGTCACTTAGTGATGACACTGATACTAAGAACTGGCTGTCACGAAGTGCTGTCGATAAAACATACGCTTTCCCAGCAGTAACAAGATCACGCCATGCACATATTGCATCTAAAGCAGATAATATTTTTGGCAGATCACTGGAAAACTGAATTACGCCATCGTGGCGTTCTACCCAACTTGTCTCACAAAGACTATGTTGCTGACAACCTAGTTTTTCGAGCAGGACAGTGTTCCTCGTTGCTGAAGAAGAAAAAAATTAAATGGTTTCTTCATAGTTGCAACTGAATTTCTTATGGGTGGGACCTCACTACATTTTGCAATTGAATTGTTGAGAGCATGGCTATAGCATGGGGTCATCAATACGTTTTTAGCCTCTTTTTTTAATTTCGGCAACTGCTCCTCGCTTTTCTGAGGTCATGACCGAACATCCATCTGTGCCAATGCCCACTCACTGCTGTATAGGAAGTCCCAAATTTGTAATTGTACTAAAACAATATTTCCCAAATGTTTTCCTGTAAGAGAAAGCTCTTCTTTGGCACTAGTGTGTGAACTCTGAGGATTAACAGTCATCCTACCTAATGTTTTGCCTTTACTGATTACATCTTCGCTGTCTTTATCCTGAGCTGTTCGAAGATGGTGGAAAGCATCAATGAATCCAATAAAGTCTTCTCTTATATCTTCCTCGTGCACATAGCATAGAACTAGACTTAACTGCGATCTGTGTGATAAGTCCGTAGTTTCATCAAAGATAATGGAATAAATTCCTGCCCGAGATACATTTAACAGAATTTGGCTTGAAATTTCTTTACCACAGATATCTATGAGCTGATTTTGCGTCGTTTTACTAATGTATGTAGCTCTGGAGGAAGTGTGTTTTAAATGTTGTTCCAAAATTTTATCTCCAGCAGCTACTCGAAAACGTAAAATCTCCCTGAAATTGCCTTCATTGGAAACACTTTCATACATATCTGCTTCTGATGACATGAGCTCGCCATCATCCCGATGTCCACGAAATGGAATGTTCTGTCGTCCAAGAAATATTGTAGACTCCACAATAGGCTTTAACCTCAGCCTGTTTTCCTGAATTTCTTGCAGATGTTGATGGTTAACTTGGTTTACCACATTTTTTTTCAGCAGAGTGGTAACTTCTGACAAAATGTTTGCCTGCTTGTACAGCTTCCTTGTGGTATTTCGTATTCGCATGTTCTTCTAAATCACCCCTCTTTCCGAGTAACTTTGAAAACTTTGTAAGTGGTTTCGTAACAAGTTTTTGCAGTTGTGCTGTTTTTTGCCCCCCTGCGACATTACCTACCGTAAACCTTGGGCAGTACTTGCAATACAGCCCCTGTTTAAATGGAGAGAAAACAAGCCAGTCATATTTGCTCAAATGATTATGCCCCAGATATCTTCTCACTTCTTTCCCATTTTTGTTATGCACAGAATGAGAAAAATGGTCATTTTGTGGTGCTTACCAAAGGTTCTCTATGAGTTCACTTTTTTGAAAGTCGCTTATCTTTTCCCCAATAATTACCCCAATGTCATTCGGAACTATCTCAGTTGTAAGAACATTATTTTGTACAGACTTATCGACAAAAAAAAAAGACTCTTTTTCAGAAAATAAAGATGGCACCATGCTAAGTTCTGCTGTTGAAAAACTAGAAGCAGCTGTGAAACAACTTGTCACTCCTGTTGACGATTCTGACTCCGGCGACAATTGTAGTGATCGCAATTGTGAAACATTCGGAGAAACCAGGCCACTGGTACTGTGGTTTCCCTCTGTATATTTCACCTCCTGCAGTGACACCAATGACTCTACCAAAGATGATGCTGGCGATGCTGTTGATGTTGACACTGAAGATATTGTCACCAAAGAAGCAGGCACAGATGAATCTGGTGTACAGGTCTGTGGTGTAGACTTCGGAAGGGTTGGCAAAAAGAATGAATTAATGATTTTCATTCTTTTTTTCTTCGATTCTTGTCTTGTCTCATTCGCCTGTTTAATCAAGCAAGGAAAAATAATTTTGATATATATATATATATATATATATATATATATAATGTATGAGTATCTGGTATCTGAGTATATTACACAATTGCAAAGTTGAATAAATGAACGGGACCGCGGTGTCCGAGTGGTCAAACCATTCGCCTCCCACCAAGGCGATCCGGGTTCGATTCCATGCAGGACAAAACCCCGGATTTTCACATGTGAGAATCGTGCCAGACGATGACGGTCGGCGGGTTTTCTCGGGGATCTCCCGTTCCCCCCATCACCAGCGCTGAAAACTCGCTGTTAAGGGCTGACCAAAATCTCTCAACTCAAATGAGTTGCCAAATGTGTACTGTTCAGCATGGGAAGGGAATATATAAGTAGATTCTTTCCTAGGAAGATATTAAAAAATATTAGAGGATTTAACAAGGATGCTCCAGTTAATAAAGTAAAGTATACGAAAATAACAAATAAACTACACAGCTTAAAAAACTTTGTCGATTAGAACATTTTCGTGATTTTTTCACACTCTGTGCATTAGACCAGGCACAAGGAAGCGAAACTGTATAGGTGGAATTGGTTCGCAAAAATTAGCGTGGCCAGCATCGAGACAATATGAAAAAACAAAAATTTAATTGTACACAAATTACTAAATCTACGACTGCTTTCACTTTTAGAATAGCTTTATTTTATTTTAGTATGCTGCTACAAACACAAAATCAATGGACCATTTTCGCACTAAACCATGGGTAGGAACAGGTTATTTTGCTCGGGTTGAAAACGTATGTTAACATGGGACGAACAGTTTTTATTCTTTGTTTTTTACTTTTAATACACTCGGAATTAACAAATAATTGTTTGTTTATATGCGGCGATTGTAGTAGTTCTTTAACTAGGCATTCAATCCATAACATTAAGTAATAAACAATGATGCAGCTAAAATACCTCGTACTGCTATTGAAAAGAAAGAATAACTTTGTTGCACATTTCTTAGTGTTTACATATAATTTTAATAATGGGCAGTAATTTCCCGGTTAATTGCGTTTACCATCTTAAACTGCAATGATTACAACAAATTTGATGGAAACTCCATCTAAAAAGTTAGCACTATGATGTTTATCCCGTTATACTTGCGTGTCGGCGTATCGGAATGTTTCTGCTGTACCCCGAACCCGTGGCATGCAACATATTTATTTATATCCTGACAATATTACTATTAGACTTAACATATTTACTGACATGCTACTAGCAACCATAAAACAAATTCAAATAAATCAATTAATTGGAAAGAATAAGTAACTTTTAGAAAAATTCATTTTGTAATAACAGTTTTCTGATAATGTCATTTAAATAGTGTAAAGCCAGCATTTTTGAAGACGTTACATTAACGTGAATAACTGCAATGTTGTAGGTTTTACACAGAAAATTTTAGCGATAGCTATAAAAATAAGTTGTTGCTTCTCTTTATCTTTCTTGCTTTGTTGCTTGGGGCGTGATTATGGAATTATCGACATCAACACGGAAGTTGGAACGAAGGGCATTTCTATATATGTAAGTTCTATGGCACAAAACTGAATGTAAATAATACGCTAGCTGATATTCAAAAGTTTTTGAAAGTTATCGGATTACTTCGTTCCCTGTCGACCGGAATAATACGATAGAGAGATCCATAATCACTCTCCTACACAGCATACTAGTATAATTTGATTGCTACTGTTTTCCTACAGGAACTTACCATTGTTCTGGTTCGTGATGGGCAAACTTGCAGTGCAGAAACACAATAATCAGTACTTATAAAAACACAGCACACGATGTTGCCAATATAGGTTGTAAAAACTTGGGTATCACGATCGCTTCTAAACAAGATCGCAGAACCACCTAGTCGCTGACCGGAGCATCACCCATGGATGATGCTCTTCTTCACCGCTAGGTGGTTCTGCGATCATGTTTTCTAGCCAAATAAGTTCACAGTACGCCTAGTTCGGCCAGAATTCGCCCGAATTCCATTGGACGCGCTGGCTTCTGGTCTATGTTCCTGTCAGTGGCAGGAGCTAATGCGATGTCATGATATTTGTACTATTGTGTCAGTGCTCAGAAGGAGGGGGGGCCTTTGGATCCGCGCCTGATGTAAGCAGTAACTCTGAATCAAATATGTGATGAAGGCATTTAACAGCTAGCGTACTCAGTAACAGTGAACTATAAATTGTCTTAGCTCAGTGTAAAGAGCGCGCGCAATATGCTCGTATGTCATAGTAATTCCCATCGCAAAGTCTTGCACGGGATGCGAACCCGTAACCCCTCCCCTCCCACACCACAAACTTTATACAATACCTGAGTGAATGCTTAAAGGCAGGCCGTGATAATTCTTTCGTATGTACAGGCTACAGTCCAAACCGGTTTTATTTGTGTGTAGGTTGGTAAAAAGAAACAACTGTTGAATTATTTATCCGTGGTCATTCTCTTTTAACGGAAGACTGTAACACTTTACTGCTTTTCACATCCTTAATTTTCGAATTTTAATAAATTCCTGAATTTTGATTGTAGATATTTAAATTAGCTTCATTTAATATTACAAAATCATCTCGATATGTCAACGGGTATAAGCAGTACAGATGATTATTTGAAAACACATTTTATTTTTTTAACAGCTTTCAAGGATGAATTTCAAAAAATCCTGAAATTGTTATTTTGATATTTACGTAAGATTTATTTTAATGCAAGAACCATTTCAATATTTCCACTGGCTTAGGAGATAGCTGGGATTAAGTAAAAGCACATTATATTTTTTAAGAGTTTTTAAGAACGAATTTCGAAAAATTTTAAAAAACACCTTTTAGGTATTTACTTAAGCATCATTTTAGAGAAAAAATCACCTCACTATCTGAAATGGTTTAGGAGAATTCACGGATGAACGAAAATCAAATTTTACGGCTTTTCACACCCTTAGTTTTCGAATTTATCGAAATTGAAAAATTCGCAATTATGCATTTGCTTGGGCAATATTTTGAAGTTAAAAAAATTATGACAGCTTTCCCAGTTAATGAGATACTAGGGATTCTTGGAAAACACATTTCATCCCCTTTTCATCACCTTAATTATCTAATTTCGAAAAATCCATTCTTAGTGGGTGCCTAAGGGACAAGGGGAAACTTCCCTCAAAATTTCGTGGTTCTAGGTCCAGCGGTTTGGGCTGTGCGCTGATGAGTGAGTGAGTGAGTCAGTGAGTGAGAGAGTCAGTGAGTGAGTGAGTCAGGACATTTCATTTTATATATTAAGATTACCAACCCAAAAAACTCTATCTATTTTTATTGTCAGATTTTGACCATTATTTTCTAAATATAGCACACAGCAATAACGTTCAGTTATTTTTCGCAACGTTCTGTAATGGCATCGGAGTTACATAGATAACAAAGTTGGTTTTTCGTCCAGGAGTTTCAATTACCTAAGAATAGTTTAAAGACACACAGCTCTTCCCTTTAGGCCTACAATACTGAATTTTGCTAAAGAGAGCGTCGATTCTAAAATTGTTTTTTTAATGTTGATTGCTTGCATTGAAAACAGTTAAGATAAATATAATGTATATTTAACAAGTGCCGATTTGTTCACATTTATTAACGTTCTGTAACTCACCTCAGATAGACTTGTCAAATAAAAAGGTTCAAATACAATATGGCTGACTGACTTTAAACATTACCTACACGTCGATGTCGATTGTATCTTTATATTTATTGTAAATTAAATTACTGTTGATTAAAACTCTTTGAACGTACAACGAACTCACACAATGAAAAGTGTTACTAATTTTTATTAATTTTTATATTGTACTTAACAGTTCAGTATTCAATGTATTATAATGGTTTCCGGGTAAGTATTCTGAAACATTTATTATGAATCTTAGTATTTAAATCTGAAATAGACATGCCACAAATAAAAATAGCATTTTTTAAATATTTAGATAAGCCAAATGAGTTCAATTTTTTGTCTTCAAACAGCTTACAAGCTTCCGCTTTACAATGGGTATGTGATAAAACTTTGAAATAACCGGAAAATAGTTTTGTTTAGCATAACAACTATGCACATTTGAACATTAAAAATTGTACCATAAAAATTCCAAAAATTAATGTAAATACCATTACATGTTTTTGCGCAAACGCCAAATGATGCCATAACCACTTTACGAAGCAGTGTTTTTGAAAACTGACATATCTTCAGCTCTCAATTCTGACACACATTTTTGATATTTTTCTTAAAGTTGTGTCAACAAATTTGATGTGAAGTACACGCGCAACTTGTAATAAATTCCCACTAAACTTCTATAATGCGGGCTGCTGTCTTAGGCAGTCATTACTACGTGAGAAAAATAATATTATACAATTGTGAAATTTGAATGGAAAATTGTAAAATAATACAAAATCCTCGCAACTACCTGAATTATTTTTTCTAAATTGTGTTGCTATTTTTCACCTTTCTTTCATTACTACTTAATATATTATCACGAAAAATACTAATTACGTCAAAAAATTATAATTAGTGCATCACATACAAAGAGCCTTAAGCAGACAACAGATGACTATAGATTTAAGTGTACAATTCTTGTAACAATAAATTATTCCGTATTTTGTTACAGGAAAGTGTTACTGATTACCTTGGCTACTTGTAAAAGGTCTTTATCCTCGCAGAGGATCAAACCATCTTGTAAGGAGAGAACTTTTTTTAAAATTCATCTATAAACACAGTAAAACTACTGTCATCAGTTCAGTCAGGAGGTACAATATACTTTAATTTTGTAATTCTAAGCAAAAAATAACATGAAAATTTCAAAGATAGTAGGCCTATACATACGTATATCACTTCTTCTTAAAATTTTAATAGGTCTATGTTGATAGAGTAGACAACAGCATTGTAATAACCATCTCTCAGCAACAAAAAGTCGCACGTTGTTCAATTCAAAGTAAATAAGTCATTTCCGTAGCTTAAAACAGCTAGAACACAAAGCCGTTATTGACTATATTTAACCGCCAACAGCTTTGAAATAGTATTTATAGCAGCCATATATTTAATTTTTTTGAAAATACATTTTCTGGAATATTATTTTTAACATAACGCAATGCAGGATACGTTTACTTGTTCAGTAAAAACAATTCTCAGAAATGTTGCAACTTAATTCAAGCCCAAGGTAGGGGACATTTCATACCTGCGTCATTGAATTCATGCTATGGTCCCCATATTTATACTTCTTTTACGATTATTGTTATTTTATCCAAAATGTGTCTTATATTTTTGTTGAAATAGTTTTACTATGTTACTTAGCATAGTTTTAATAGATAAACCGTTTAAAATAATTAATTAATATTGTTATTTTATCCAAAATGTGTCTTATATTTTTGTTGAAATAGTTTTACTATGTTACTTAGCATAGTTTTAATAGATAAACCGTTTAAAATAATTAATTAATACGTTTATTTATTTTAATTATGAACTAAGACTGTGTATTTTCTCTTCAAATAAGAATATATGACTTAATGTTAATAACTTTCTACAAAACTTGGGAGTGGTTTTACGATAGCTTCCCTCTTTTAGTCTGAACAAAGTTACAATGTAAAGAAAGGCACATGTCCTTAAATTTTAAGTTGATAATGACATTACCGCGTTTAACTGGGCCATGTTATTGGCGACATGGATTTGTTTCGTCAAGTAGAGAATCAACGCGTATTTGAAATCAAATTAGCTTTGAGCGGAATCGACTTTTAACATCGGCATGGCATAAGTCCGATCAAACACAGGAGATTTTTCAACACATCAAGAAACATCGGCGTAGTTTTATCGGCGTGCTAAATCACATGAAGGCCTGCGAGCAGATTCCTGTCTGTAGACGCCAATCTAATCGCACGCAAAGAAATCATGTTTATCTCAAGCAGCAAGAGATTAAAGATACGCGTAACACGCAAGGTTTTTACGAGAGCAAAATGCTAATCGGTAACCATTGTTTGCACTCTTGATAAACACGCGATTTTAAGAATCAAAGAATTATCCTCGTGATACAGCATCCGGTGGCGTACGTGCTAGTTACACACACAAAAAAGTCTGCTGAAAATTTAAAACACAACAATTTAAAGCAGGAATCAAATTTACGTACCGGCACAAATCATTGTTTTAGTTTATAAAATATCTAGTTTTTGCCGTAAAAGTACGAATATTCATGGTTCAACTAAATGTCACCTTTGTAGCTGCTGTTTTAGATTTAGAATAAAACATTGGCAAATGTTTAAATGTCAAATTACCCAGTATGTCGTACACTCAGACACTCATTTTTCTCTTTGCATTTTTCAGTTAGTGTTTGCTAGATTCCCGAAGGGATAGTTCGATCAAGTTAAATTAATGTAGAATCTCCAGTCAACATACGCTAATTCTATTGAAAAGTGTGGAAGCGCTCGGGGGCTAAGGTTGACTGTCGCTTGTTCGCCACGTGTATCTTCGCCTCTAAGCTCAAGATTAGCCATAACACATTTAGAACTGCCGATGTAAACCAGTTGCAGATGTTACAGTAATTGTTGATGTTGGTTACTAATTGCACCTGGTTGCTGCATAGTTTACTCATTAAACACTTGCAAACTTATGTATACTGTCTGTACTAATGAGAAACTTAAATATACTAGTGTTCAACTAACATTTGATGCAGATGTTAACAACTACAGAAAAGTTTTATTACTTGCTTCCGCAATTGTCTGTTCAGGTGTCATATTAAATTTTAATGTTAAAATATATACATTTGTAAGAAAACGTTTTCGATGCTTATTTCAGAATAAATTAATTAATTACAATTCAGGAAAAATTAATATGTCAACACTTTTCCAATGTCAGGACTTTAGAACAAAATAATAAATTGTTGTAATATAAAATCAGTCTTCATTATTATAAACGCAAGACTTACTAGTTAATTTATATTTTAAAAAAAGTTTCCCATGGATTTTTTAAGACCTTTTACAATACAATATTGAATGATAGTCAAAAAAATTATCATAAAAATTAGGAAAGGAATTGTTGGTGTCCATAAAATTCAAAACGACCTGGTATGATAATCGCAAATTCAGTTCATTTAGCTAATTCGTAAATGTGTACACACTTAATAATTAGCGACAACAGATTTTTGTTATAATATTTTTGCACTTGATGGTTTCAAAGCTCTACCTGCACATCTGCGGATTTCTTTCACGGTCAGTGATTGGTTGTTTTTGTCTCGGCATGTTGGGGTTCTACCCGCAAATCACAGAAGTGTTCTGAAGCACAAATAAGCAGCCCTTCTACACAAGGACACGCTGCCATTAATCATAGAGCAGAGCTCCAGATATGCACGTAAGGCGTGTAAATAAAGCAGTACAAACATCTTTTCGCGATATCCACCGGTGCCTACTAGTAACAGTACACGGGGTACAATTCTCGCGGTTCAGCGTGCTGTAGTCTAGACTTCACATACCTATATATATCCGTGTACTGCATAGAGACGAATCAAGGAAACCCTCGCCGGAGGAGATCTCAGAGAGCATGTAGCACATCGAGGGCTGTGACCTTGAACTAAAGACGGCTATGGCACAACAATGTCGTTCCATGATTAAGGCGGGGCCGCGGTGGCCGAGGGGTCAGACCTCTCGCTTCCCACCAAGGCGATCCGGGTTAGATTCCTGGCGGGGTCTGTCCCCGGATTTTCACATGTGGGTATCGTGCCGGACGATGCCGTTGGTCGGTGGGTTTTCTCAGGGATCTCCCGTTTCCCCCGCCCCTCCATTCCTGCGCTGCTCCATACTCACCTCATGTCACCCCTCACCAGCGCTAAAGACCTCGATGTTGAGTGCTGACCAAAATCTCTCAGTCACCCCACGTTACTGGCCGCTTGTTGGTAGATGCTGGCGTTCGTACGATTGATCTCATGACGTCTAATAGTCTACTGTCTGAGGTGTGTGTGTATGTGTGTGTGGCGTAAACCTATCTCCTTGCCAAGACGCAAAGTTTGTTTGACTATGAGCCACTGCGAAGTAGCTAAACCACAAAGAAAAGTATTATTTTTAAATAGTATTAACTAAAAACGTCATTTAACTTTCTTTGTGAAATTTTTTTAAACATTAACTTAAGTTTAATTTAAATAAGCTACAACTAACCCTACCATAATATTCACGTTGGACTATTTGAATTGTACAACAATTTTTGTTAATATTACTTCACACTTTAAACAAAATTTTTGTTTACAACACAGCTACATTTCACTGTCTCATATTCAGACAAAATTTGTGTTGTAGGAATGAACTTTTACAGAATTTTTTTTTTTTTTAACTAAGCAACCTTATAGCCTCATAAGAAGAAGTCGGATGTTGTCAGATCTGGAGAGCTCGATGGACACAAGTTCTTGGAAATCATCCGGTCGTCAAAGAAACTTGAAATAAGCCCCGCAGAGATTTCAACTGTAAAGTAGTATCGTCTGGGTAATAACCTTGACCCACTTCGATATTGTCAACTTCCTCAACAGACTCCATGAAAACCCGCGGGTACACCGCAGTCTCCACAGTCTGACGGAAAAAAAGTTCCACTATTTTCTGTTACGGATATTGTGAACCAAACTTCCACTGCCTCCTGTTGATGTTGTTTGTGGGTATATATAATATTTTAAATCCGAAAAGAAAACAAATATCGTGTAATATTTACATAGATTTGTTCATAACTAACTTTGCTGTGTTTCTTAATTATTTTAAAAGAAAGTTTATGTAACTATATGTTTATAGAAATAAATCAGATACATAGACGATTATGCTATAACTGCTACCTTGTGTAATGTAATACACAATATTCGTAAAACCAGCGTAAATACGAGACAGTTGCCCTGGCTATGTTCACTGGAGCTTCATGAACGGCACTTGGACTTTCCGCAGCCAAATAACATGATTTCTGTAGCCGCATAGTTGGAAACATGTTCCTTCATGAACCATGCATTGAACAACGTGATTATACTTCGCAAAATAAACGTCTGGTATGAACAATATTACCCAGAGACAATATATATATATATATATATATATATATATATATATATATATATATATCTGACCCTGTAATAATACACAGGATTCTTTGTTAAATGTGTTTGTAAAGGTTATGGTTTACAGCAGAAAGTGAATATTTGAATGTAAAATTAATATACCAGGTTTTTAAAACGGACTAAATTGTAAAAAGTTGTTTCTTCTATGAAGGTATTTGTAAGGTTTAAAACGGAAAACGTGGAGCCTATGAAATAGATAATAGTAAGGAATGTAGAATGTAGCTGACTTTGATGAAATATTTTGTTTTAAATTGTATAAGTGATATACATATTAGACATTATTTTATACATTTTAATCAGTTCTAAAGACGTGGCTTATAAAAAATTTTGTAAGTAAATTATTATTTTCTGCTTTTTGATTTTGTATGATTGGGATTTTGCAAATCGATTTTAAACTAGCAAAATTGGTACCGAACCGACAAACAAACCGACAGACGAGAAAGCAATTTAAATGTGCGTTTTCAACCACATATAAGTTTTGTTTAAAGTTTGAAGTCTCTCACTCTAAATCTAAATGAGTGAATACTCACTGATTCATTCTGATGCAGTTTCAACAATTTGAATCAGTGAAAGTAGTCACAGTTTAATTTTTTTTTGAAAATTAACTGATTTCATTTAAGAGCGCCAACATCTCATAAGTGAATCAGTGAATATTCACCGGTTTTTCCAGTTGTTTTCAAAGAACAGTTTTCACTTATTGAATCAGTGAATAATTACTGGAAAATCTGTGGATATGCACTAATTAACTTGTGGAATCTTGGCACTCTTTGACGGAATCAGTGCGGAATCAGTGAATAGTCACCGATTTCGCAGTGGTTTCTCACTGAATGAGTTTGTTGAAAGTGCTCTGTGAATAAGTGAATATTTACTAAATCAGATTTAGTGTGTAGCCCATCGGGAAGTTAATTTCAAATCTATTGCTACATTTGCACCGAACAGACAAACAAACAGAAGCTAGTTAATAGAAACGTGGTAAAAAGTGAACACAACGTATAATAAAAAAATTCTCTATTTGTATTTTGCACGTTCCTTTAGCATCCATGGAAACAATTAAGAGGAAATACATACCACCGATGTAATGGCATGTTAAGAAAGTAGACATTGTAAAATGAGTTTTCTTTCGTCCATGGTAGCTTTCTAAAAATATTTAGTAAACATATGAACACTAAAGTTATAAAACATGCAAAAATACAGTTGAGTTCCCAAGACATTACTTGTAAATCATTGAAATCGTTTTATTTTATGGTTTTGTATGAATTATATGTGCTGTGGACAGTAAACAATACTTTGCGGAAGTAAATTTGAAAGTATATGAGGCAACAGTAAGTTGTGTTCTTGCACAGTGAAGAACAATAATGATTACGTATATATCAAGTTAGTTGGGCTATTATTAAGATGAAAGAATATAAGAAAGTGATGAATTGTAATTATTTTAATTTTTCACACTTAAGAGTATTTATCGGATTAAGCTTATGTGTACGCTGGAGGTAATTTAAAAGTTCGTGAGAGACTGTTGAGAGCGTCAAGATGAGGTAATATCGTCTTTATGAACGAAGCATTAATTGGCGCGCACTATTTTGTACGTTGTCGTCTCTTTTCATTGCGTTCTAAATAGTGTCCCAATAGTTTTATTTTGTGAATAGTATGGCGTAATGTGAAACGCATGTTTTTCTCTTTCTCATTTATGAGCCTGGCAGTCTGTAATTATTATTATTATTATTATTTTTTTTTTTTGAAACATCTTTCTAAAAGGCATGCTGTATTTCTCAAATTTCTCAAAAACACCGAAGCATAGCTTGAAGCAAGTTTTATTTTGAAAAATAAATGTATTAGGAATAAGTATAGTGTTTCGTGTAAAACAACGACACACGCTACAAACGGTTCTAAGCAAGGACATTTCTTAAGGACTGAAATACAGAAATTTTCATCATGTTTTAATTTTTTTATTTGTAGGTTAACAAATATTTTTTTCCTTATTTTAAACACATACTGTGACTAAATTTGACTCTTATGAAATGTGTTTCTCTTTAATAGTTTTAGCGCGATGGCTTGCTAAAGTCAAAATTTGCATGTTTTTTGTAAGGACTGCCCTGAAATCAACAGACGTACCAAACTGAAAAATGCACAGAGGATAAAGACGTTGTAGGCTACAATTTTACGTACATAAAAATGAAAAATAAATAGTTTCTGTATTTAAATAAAAATGCTGAAACATAAAATAAAAATTTTAAAAATTCAATACTTTTTTTAAACACAAAAATATTTTATTTTGTGGCTTACATAGCTTAATTTGTAGCCTACAACATCGTTATTCACTGTGATTTTTTTTTTCAGTTTGGTGAGTTGATTTTAGTGTCGTCCTTAAAACAGAAAAATGCAAATTTTGGCTTTAACGAGCCATTACACAAAAACTATGCGAGATAAAAAAATTTGTATACAAGCAAAATTCAATCATATTTGTGTCTAAAATAAGAAAAAAATATCTGATACAATATAAAAATAAAAGCAACGTGATGAAATTTGCTGTACACTGCACCCTGAAAGATCACCGATTTAAATAAGACTGATTCGTCTCTCCATATAGAACTTCATAAGCTCATATATGTTACCGGTTCATGCAATAAAAATATTCAATAGCAAAAAAAATGAAATGAAAGTGCTTGAAAAACGAGAATTTTAAAAAAACGTGAAATTAAAGTACTTGTACACTGAGCAACCAAAGAAAACATTAAATGAAAGTTCTTGAACAACGAGCAATCCAAAAAAACATGAAACATGAAATGAAAGTGTTTGGACAATATGTAACCCCACATTACACATTTCGAAAAATTTACTTTCGTCACATTTAGGGGGTTCACCTGATCACTAGCGAAACAAACCTTTGTCCTCACGTTACTGCGCATGTTACGATTTTGGCGATAGCATTTTACATTGCTACATTCCAGTATCCAGATAGGTGTTCGCTAATCTTCTGTACTCTTCAACAACACATTACAGCGGCCATTAAAAATCGAGCACTTGAGATGCTTATCTCGGATCACCAATCGTGTGCGAAGGTAAGAAAACGTGACTGAAGTAGTATAAATAATCCCTTGGATGAATCTTACGGCAGTGTTTTTCTTGCGAGGACAGCAGAACAAACTAAAATGCAAGGTAAGGATCTACGTGTGTTTCATTATTTACTGTCTTAATTTGCTCATGGAACGAAACATATATGTTTAAAAAACGCATTATTGAGTGTACTATCACCAGTCTTAAACAAAAAATGGGAAAGATTCAAGTAAAAGTACTTTGAGTAACGGAAATGGTAACAGTATATCATAATTCACTGATGTTGTAATTTACGAGTAAAATTCCAAGTTTTTCTGCCCATTTCACATACACACAATATATGTGGTGCTCTGCCAAGTAAATTACTTCTGCTTAACACAGTACTACTTACTTACAGGTTGGCCAAAATGGCGCAACTTCTTATGATAGGTTCTGGTGACAACCTCTGTTAAGTAAGGTAGTTAGTTCTCTTTCATTCAGTCTCCACAAATACATGACTAATGTAAATGTGTGGCTTTTACTGGAATTTATAGTTGTATGATGATGGAATTAAAGATATGCCTCACCAATCTTTGAATATGAAGTAAGAATGTAAGAGTATTCAGAACTTGCATTTAGCTCTATCTGGAGCCTTTGGTGGCCAAATGAACGTGGTTTATGCCCTCGTTTGGGCATATAATGTTTTATTTTATAACTTCATTTAAAAAAAAAAACATATTTTCTATCTTCGACGACAGATAAAAATGGACTACTCTTACTGTAAAAATTTAACTAGTTCTAAAACAATTAGTGATATACATCTGCATGAATACAAAATATATCGGTTCTACCATCAATGCCTTATACTATTCATAAAAGTATTAAAATTTCCTCCTAATTTGCTTTAAGTATTATACAAATTATCTTTTGACATAAAATTACAGAAACATATTTTTTAAACGTACAATATATTTTTATATGGCTGGACAACAGGAGACTTGTAAGGGTTTGTTTTTACTAAGACAACCCCTGTTAATTTACAGAATTAAAAATGACAGGCAAATGCTAACTGCCAGTATTTGTAAATATGTAGGTATATAGCAACAGTATATGTGCCCTTGTGACAAATGGTGAAACACGATGTCTTACTGCTGGAGCAATATTGAAGCATGTTTCCCCTTGTCCGCCAGCATTCGCAGTTGTAGCCGTGCTGCTGGTGGCGTATGCCAGCGCTGACGTCACCGACCTGACATCCGCCCAGCTGGACGCCTTGTCTGCGGAGGAGACCAAGGCCATCACGGACGAGCAATGGGGCGTCATCTTCAACAGGATGTGCAACCCTGCCTTCGCCAGCTACGCCAAGTCCCAGTACCTTCCAGACCGCAGGAACTGCCACTACTTCTTCGAGTGTGTGGGCTTCAAGGCCGTCAGGATGGAGTGTGCTGCCAACCTGTACTGGAACGCTAGGGTGAGTCTAGTAAATAGTGTTTACACTACTTCTCGGGGTCATACTTTCTGACATACAATCACTATACTTGCAATTACAGAGATATCAAGTCGTATTGCATAAATACTTCTGTTGTCATCCGAAGTGTTACCCTTCTTACAATCGCAAGTAACAAAAAATATTTCTTTCATAGAAAAAAAATTGTCAGTTGTGAACTTAGCCCTTTTGTAATTCTACATAAGTCATTGCTGGATAAACTCAAATATGATAGTAACGCTCAGTCACTAGCTTTTTTTCTTTTGAGATCCCACTTTTGAACATTTAGCAGAGCTGGTGGTAAATTCCTAGTCAATATCCCATCTTTGGTAGATTTTTAGTCACTTCCACTACTATCGCGATGTACCGGCAACGAATAATGTCAGTGTCTGACATGTAGAGTAATTGACTCCATCATTGCACATCTGTAATCATGTGCCTTTCCCTATCATATGAGTAGGTACAATGTACATAATTTCTTTGAAAATGTGCCCAATAAAATATGTCACATATGGATTTCCTAATGTTTAAGACATTCATGTGATAAAATTTATGTTTGCAAAGAAACATTTACGTTTATGTTAACTTTCATATTGTCATTTCAGTACAATTCAATAGAGACTTTTTCAAGTTCATACTGCGTGTTATTTTACTTTTCAGAGTATTAGGAAATATGTTGAAGAACTTTTAAATAGACAGTAGTCATAGCAATCTCATGCCAGAAAATACTGTGCCATTGAATTATTTTTAGGGTTTCTTTAAATTATGAATTAAATATTTTATTCACATGTATGACTTTGAGGCCGGGTCTCAAATAAGAGTGTGTTCACACTCACTCCACACTCTCACTCTCACCCACTCTCGTTCACTCTTCAATTAAATTGAGACAGCCACCCTCGGATGCACCCTCAAAGCACTGCAACCTAGCGTGATAAAAGGAAAGCTGAGAAAATAAATGAGTGCAGAAAACTCACAGTAAATGTTTTCAACGTTTTCCAGTTCCACTTTTAGGTTATGGTTTGAATTTGAAGGAAAACAAAGATGTCTTCCCACAGAGTGGGCGAGAGGGAGCATCGTCGCTCACTCTGGCTCACTCTCCCTTTCGCCCACTCTCCCTGAAATTTGGGACAGCAGAGAGTACACTCTGTGAAGTCAAGAGGGTGCGTGAGAGTGCTCTCTGGGCTATTTGAGACACAGCGTTATTTTTAGCACATGTCTCTTGTAACAGCAGTTTAAAAAATTGTACCCAGTCTTTAGATGTGCTTTCATCATCTTCCTGTGTATCACTTAGCACTGAATTGTTTCCGGTTGCAGCTGAACACATGCGACTACCCATACCATGCCGGCTGCTACTATGGCCAATATCAGCCAAGCCACAACCAGCAAAGCCACAACCAGCCAATCAACAACCAGCCAATCAACAACCAGCCAATCAACAACCTGCCAATCAACAACCAGCCAAACAACAACCTGCCAATCAACAACCAGCCAATCAACAACCAGCCAATCAACAACCTGCCCCACCAAGGAAACAACAATGGTGCTATTTCGATCCCAATTAACAACCCTGTCGTCGATCCATACAAGCAGTAATTCGTTCGGCGAATATTAGCCTTCATTGCATACATTCAAGTAATAAACATTTCTTTTGCATGAAGGTTTTTGTTACCATAATGTTTGTAAATTGTTTGTGGTCAGCAACAAAATAAATATGTCTCTTGAGAAATATATGTTTTGCTTATTGTATTCCCCCTGAAAAACGTTACATTGCGATCAGTACTGGTTTATTCAACCATTTACAAGTTTTTATGCAGAATTTTAAATGGTTTTATTGGATGGATATTGTTCACGACAAAAAAACAGGAAACATGTTGTTTAAACATGGTCTAGAAGTGTTTCATCTGCTTTCTTTACCTTAAACGCTATTCGCAATGGATATGGGAAAGTCAAATCTGGCCAGAATCTGTAATGGTGATCTATCAGTAAGTGTATCTCACTCAGAGGCGAAGCGATTCAAAGCTAAAACAAGAGTAGAGAAAACAGAGGGCAAGAGAACTTGAGTGTCAGCGCAGTCCTGTGTAAATCAGCAAACTTTTGAGCAAGCGGTTGGGATAATGCCACGCATTTTGTTTACCCCGACTCCACTCTCAGTTTGAAAGTTAAGAGATTATACTTTTAAAGTTATTTCGACTCTACTCGAGTGAGGTAGCACAGTGGCAGATCACTGGACTTGCACTCGGAAGAACCTGGGTTCTGTTTTCTATCTCCTACGATTTCCCTAGATCTTTTCAGACATATCGAAAAACCTATAAGGTTCTCCTAACACAGTCTTGTGCAATTCTAGGTCTCTTCAAACAACAACATACATCAGCAGTTGGCTAGTGGAAACTTCAAGCAGACGATTGGGCCTTGATCTTTACATTGTTAGCGCACTTCTACTGGGCATCTGAACCTCCTAGAGTTGTACCAACGTGGCAGACACTAAAGCAGTGCAGTGGTCGGACCACTCACACTCTATCACAGAGATCCAGGTTCCATTTACGGTGATATCAGACGCCAACGTTTGGCACTTGGGAGACGTGGCGGACATTACTGTTGGTCGAAGGTTTTTCTCAAGAGGCATTGTATTCCATTGCTTTTCTTTAGTAAGTGTTCATTTCTTGTAGAAATTAGGGAACAGTGGACTCATACACTGAAAAAAAAATACTTATGGGTCACCACAGAATATTTTGTCATTATGGACCTTACCACATTTTTTTTGTGGTGATCACAAAAACATTTTGCTGTCCCCAGTACAGTTTTTCAATGACAACAAAAAAATTTTGTAGCCACTACAAAATTATTCTGTGAGACCCATATTGACAAAACATTTTGTAGCCACCACAAAATAGTTTTTTTCTGTGTACTGGATCCCAGGTTAGAAATATCTGCTCTATCCTTGGTATTTATTTATTTACCGATAGAGACAGTACTTATTATACGATTGCATTCAAGAATATGTCAGAAATAAAAAAAACTTATTTTGAAGTTGCTTGTTTGACTGGGTCGCAGTGTACTTGGATACGTCCCATACGAATGTAGTTCAATAATAAACTTGCAAGTAAACAAAGATACCGTCACTTGCCAATCTGGCCGGGATGTGAATATGCCAGTACCAATAAAACGACAGTTGAGGTATAAATGTACAGTACATAGATTTGTGGGCGTCGTCTCATGCCTCTGTTTACCGACATAGTTATAACTGCATAGTAGGTAGCAATGATACAGAATTATACGTGAATTTAAGAAATCATTAGCTGCTATCGAAAGCCACTCACACTTTGTTCACTGCCTGATGTGAACGATACAGTAGCTTCGGTGGGCGTGCCTCCTTCGCACTTGTGCTTATGTTTTCCGCATTCCCAACCACCCAGACGTAATGCGCTAACATATCCCAGGGTAAGCCACTCGTGTGTCTCTCCGTGATACGGGTGTGTGCTGGTGTAATCGCGGATGAAAGGTCGCAGTTAGGAGCAATAACTGTGCGACGTGAACAGAAGCCTTTGCCTTGCTCTTAAAGGGTCTTGGGCACTGTAAACAATCGTAAATATGATGTGGCAGCAGTGTTCCCACAAACGTTAAGTGTATTTTAACACTAACATTGTTCTTTAAGTATTATAATTCAGCACAATTGTTAAGTAATCAGGCCACCTATTCACTATTAGTAAATTATGCTTGTGCCGAATTACACGTACTGTCAGATAAAAACAGATGACCACAAGCGCTAAGATCTATAAATAATATTTCCCACAGTTTCATTAATTATTTTCGATGCTGATTAGCTAAATTAAGTACTGTAATTTTAGAGTACTACCACCAAACTGAACATTTTTCTATTATCTGCCAGGATTCTAACCTAAAACTAATGCGTTATAAATCCAGAGTTCTATTCACCAGGCCCAAAAAACAACTTTGTACGTTAGTTGCTATCTATAGATTATTAGGTGATTAAAATTAGTCTGTTTTTGACAATTTATTACTGAGTGAGCTATCTACACCAGCATTCGCAAGTGAAATCTACCCTAAATATTAACACTGTTTTCCCCTTTTTTTACGTAAATATTCATTCTATTGCTTTCTGATACTGAAACTTCTCTCTTACTAACTGAAAAATATAATGTTTCAAAATAGAAATCTAAAATACCTTTACATTTAGCGACTTGCATGGTACCTTACATTAAATATTGAGACTGTGAAAATATTCTTCAATTTCAAGGAAAGTTTTCGGCAACTTGTTGCCTCACAGTTTTGATTATTGTCATTCTTTAACTGAGTTGAGTTAACCTTGTAACACTAACTTGTACACCCATATGTGCCTACGCTAATATTACTTACCCCAAAAATTACGATATAATGTATGTACGGTGTAACCCTAACTTAAGTATGTAAGCCACTGTAAATGAAAGTACAATTTAAAAAAAGGAAGCTTTTAATATAATGCTTGTAGCTTAATTTACAAATTATGCGGATAATTAGAAATGTTCACAGCCATGAGCTGGTAAGTTTCTTCTTAACCACTGTTCTCCTCCTAAAGAAATTTATACAATTACTAGCAGTCCCCCGCGGCTTTGCTCGCGAGTATTATTCATAACTGATAATTGGTAATATTTACTTTAATTGAAACACTTCTTTGTACACCAGATTGATACTTCAGTCATCAAGTATTAGAATGTCCAAGCGGCTAGTTGAACTAACTCTGCGGCAGGATAAGTAGCTATAGCTGTCCACGCGTAAAGCAGTCTTAAGTTTGTCCCTGCCACTAACAGCGACTTCGCCTGGGTCTTATTTATAGCCCTGCCTATTTGACGTTGTGGGGTAATTACAGACACCTAAGGTAAGAGGTTAATCGAATGAGAAACATCTGTTTACCCTGTGCACAACCATTGGTGACGGTGCCCACAGTTATATATTTTCAAAATATTCACTTTAACTTTATTGACATTACAAATTTTCAGAGGGTAAATGTTTCGCGGAAACGTATTTGGTGCCCCAGACCTGAGATTAGTGAGATTATATACCGTCGGTTTACTGCCGAAAGTGACAAAGTCAAAATGAGATAAAATTATAAAAATGCTAGGAATATGTATATGTTGTTCACGAACGATTGCCCAAGTTTAAAGTCTATTCATCGTTTCGTACTGTTGTGTCACAGTATAGTAACATACCAAATTTTTGTTAATATCTACAATTTAATACTGTTTTTAAACGAAATAGCATTTATGACTTAATCACTTTTGGCAGTATATTGACGATATGTCAGCTGATATTGTAGAGGAACCTAAGTGGAAAGCGAACTACAATTTTACCCCTTTTAAAGGCTGCATTTAAATTGCACTAATTCGATCTGCCTTGTAGTTTTTGAGTGTGAGAACTGAACGTTCGCACGCAGCTTTTAACGGAATTCGAGCCCAGAACCTCCCAGAATTTAGACCTGAGTGGCAAACAACTGCGTCACGTAACGTCGAAATAATTCATGAAAATAAAATTTATTGAAAAAAAAAATATATATATGTATCTGTGTCCTGGGCTCATAGAGGTTGTACAACACCACGTCTCGATAGGTTACTGTAGTGAAACTCTTGTATAAGTTGTTTCTCGCTGCTCGTTCCTGCTTTTCGGATCGTCTGCCTTGATTATTGACCAACTAAGTTTTATTTTTAATAATCACGTTTCTTATAAAGAAAAAAATTACATACATATATATATTTTTTTTAATATTTACGTAAGCATCACACTGACGCGAACAACACCTCAATAACGCTACTGGTTAGATAGATATCGTGGGTTGATGGAAAATAAATTTTGTGATTTTTCACCCTTTTGGGTGTCGAATTTCGAAATATTTTAAATTTACATCTTAGACATTTGTATAAGTATCCAACTGAAGTGTAAATCACATCACTAGCCCGATCAGTCGAATCAAAATCGATCATTCCTTAAAAAAAAAAAAAAAAAAAAAAAAACATATCACCCCAGCACAGTATTGAGAAATCGAATTTCAAAAAATTTGAAAACCGTTTTGCGATAATTTCTGTAATCATCATCCTGAAGCAAAAATTAATTGTATATCTCGACGGGTTCGATAGATATCGAGGATTTATCTAAAACACGTTCAAGGTCTTTTCACCACTTAAAGGAGTAAATTTCGAAAAACCCTTGAATCACGATTTAGAATACTTTATTGGTATCTCGTGGATGTAAAAAACACAACATTAGCCCGCTGGGTTCAAGATATATCGACGATTAATTGAAAACGCTTTTCACCACTTTTCACCCCTTTTCACGTCCTTAGGTGGCAAATTTCGAAAATTCCAGAAATTACTTTTTAGGTATTTGAGTAAGCATCAATCCTAAACAAAAATCACGTCTCTATATAAAAAACTATGGGATCGATATATATCGAATGTGAGTCGAAAACTCATATTACCCTATTTTTAACAAGTTTAGGGCCGAATTCGGAAAATATATTTTAAATGGTACTTGGGATATTTACAAAAGCGCCAATTTAAAGCAAAGAGTACTTCGATATCTCGATTGATTCGATTGATATGGAAGAATAATCGAAAACACATTTCACGTATTTTCATCCCTTTAAATAAAGAATTTCGAAGCGATTTTGAGTCCTGTCATAGACATTTGTAAAAGTAACCAATTAAAATTAAAATCACGACGATAGCCAATTGTGTTTCAAAGATAAAGACGATTCATTAAAAACACATTTTGCCCCTTTTTACTGCCTGGGGGTCGAATTTCAAAAAAACCTAAAACTACTTTTTGGGTATTTACGTAAGCAATATTTTGAAGTGAATATCAACTCTCTATCCCGAAGGGTTCGATAGATATCGAGAGTTGATTGGAAACACATTTCAGGTATTTTCACCCCCTTAAAGGTAGAATTTCGAAAAACACTTAAATTGGCTAATATGCTTCTTTATGATTGGCCCAGTGAAGTAAAATTCACGACGATAGGCGTCGGGTTCGTGCTATGTAGACAAACAATATAAAACATATTTCACCCCTTTTCACCCCCTTAGGGGACGAATTTAGAAAAATCCCTTCTTAGTGCTCGCCTACGACCTAAACCTACGCAAAATTTTTTACATGTCTAAGTCCAGCGGTCTGAGCTGCAGTTTGACATGTCAGTCAGTAAGTGTTCTCATTTTTAGCATAACTAGTAGTCCTCCGCGGCTTTGCTCGCCAGTATTATTAGTAACTGATAATATTTACTTAAACTGGAAAACCTCTTTGTACACAAGATTGGTACTTCAGTCATCAAGTGTTAGAATGTCCAAGCGACTAGTTGAACTAATTCTGCAGCAGGATAAGTAGCTATAGCTGTCCACGCGAAAAGCAGTCTTAAGTTTGTCCCTGCCACTAACAGCGACTTTGCCTGGGCCTTATTTATAGTCCTGCCTATTTGACGTTGTGGGGTAGTTACAGACACCTAAGGTAAGAGGTTAATCGAATGAAAAACGTTTGTTTACCCTGTTCACAACCATTGGAGACGGTGCCCTCAATTACATATTTTCAAATTATTCACTTGAAGTTTAATGCCGTTAGAAAGTTTTGGTGGGAGAAGGTTTCGCGGAAACGTATTTTGTGCCCCAACCGTGATATTAGTGAGATGGTATATGTGAGCTGATTTCAAGGAACCTAAGAGGAAAGTGAACCGCATAATCCATTTTACCCCTTTCAAACGACTACGCGCAGATTGCACTAATTCGATCTGCCTCGTAGTTTTTGTGTGTCAGAATTGAACGTTTCCGTGCAGCATTTAACGGAATTCGAGCCCAAAACTTCTCGGAAATAATTCATAAAAGTAAAATTTAATCTAAAAAATAAAATAGCCATGTCCTGGGCTCATAGAGATTGTGTAACACCACGTCTCGATAGGTTAATGTAGAGTGATACTCCTGTATAAGTTATTTCTCGCTCTCGTTGTTAAATTTACACTAGGGCTAACAACTTCACTTCAAGTAAAGAAAATTGCATTAGCAAGTGATATTTGGATAAGTGTTAGACAGAAAGTAAACTACAAATACATACTAGAATACGCGCAGGCATTTTAGAGTTTCATTTATCTTGACAGTAGCTAGAAGTCATCTCTTTCACATCGAACTATGTACCTTTAAAATGAACATCCTTGAACATTTAGTAACGTAAAATAATATTAATGGAGAACTAGAAAATGTGTTAATTTGTAAAAAAAAAAAAATTGCACGTATAAAAGGACATCTGGCAACTGGGTTCTGGAATTATTCTCTGTAAGAGCAAAATTCTAAAATTAAATTGCTTAAAAAAAGTTATAAAATTTGCGTAGAATTAAAAAACAAATCGGTTAAGAGAAGTCCTCGCCTGCCGCATCAGTAGCAATGTCGGTAGTGATGCAAGTGTTTACAGGAATACACGCCATTCGCATACCGTTGTAGCTAATAGTTTCAACTTTTCAAATTAATAAATTAGAAAGACGAAGCTATGATTCTATTTTACAGTTTTGAACTGCAAACTTGAAAAAGCGGCACAAATAAATGACAAAAAGGTCGAAAATAATAGATTTTCGTGTATTAAACTCGCTTAATTTTTTGGTTTTTTTTTTAGGTTTCTGCTTAAATGGAATCGTAGATAGAAACTTAAATAAGCGAACCAACACATAAAAACATACTGTTATCGCTTTGAATTTTAAATGGCGCGTTTTTACGTAGAGCATTGCAACGAGGCAGTTGGTCTTGTTGGAAGGCTGTACAGGGGCGAGCTCTGTCCACGCTGGTTTCTCCCGCCCGGGGGGAGAGAG